>JANJGN010003534.1:0-42500 GCA_026770705.1 Isurus oxyrinchus | reverse complement strand
ACAGAGGGAGTGAGAGAGAGAGACAGAGAGAGACAGACAGTCAGAGAGAGAGAGGAGACAGTGAGAGTGAGCAGAGAGACAGAGACAGACAGAGGGAGTGAGAGAGAGAGAGGCAGAGAGAGAGACACAGATAAAGGCAGAGAGAGAGAGGGTGAGTGATTTGGGTGAATGAATGTATGGTTGAATCTGGATGGGGTGACTCAGTGCACTGTAATCAAATCAATGCTGTGATTCACACCAAGAAACTGGAGAAACCAATCCACGTCCCTGCATCAAACAAGAGACATGAGCACTTTCAAATTCCCACATCCTCCCCCACACAGGGCTCAGTAAGACACAAAGGACAAAAACAAAACAGTCACTTCAAACATCCGGCCCATCATTGTCCAAACCAACATGGCCACATTGAAAAGACTCAGAGACAAACAGGCTGGAAGCTAATCCAGAACAGGGTGGGGGATTAATAAAGAGAATAACAGACACAGGGATTGAGTTACAGACTGGAATCTAATCGAGGGGTTGGGGGGTGGTTTATATATAGAATAACAGATACCCGGGAGTGAGTTACAGACTGGAATCTAATCGAGGGGTTCGGGGTGGTTTATATATAGAATAACAGATACCCGGGAGTGAGTTACAGAGTGGAATCTAATCGAGGGGTTCGGGGTGGTTTATATATAGAATAACAGATACCCGGGAGTGAGTTACAGACTGGAATCTAATCGAGGGGTTCGGGGTGGTTTATATATAGAATAACAGATACCCGGGAGTGAGTTACAGGCTGGAATCTAATCGAGGGGTTCGGGGTGGTTTATATATAGAATAGCAGATACCCGGGAGTGAGTTACAGACTGGAATCTAATCGAGGGGCTCGGGGTGGTTTATATATAGAATAACAGATACCCGGGAGTGAGTTACAGACTGGAATCTAATCGAGGGGTTCTGGGTGGTTTATATATAGAATAACAGATACCCGGGAGTGAGTTACAGACTGGAATCTAATCGAAGGCTTCTTGGTGGTTTATATATAGAGTAACAGCTAACTGGGTGTGAGTTACAGACTGGAATATAACCAGGGGACTCGGTGTAGTTTATATATTGATTAACAGATACCCGGGAATGAGTTACAGACTGGAATCTAATCGAGGGGTTCGGTGTGGTTTATATATAGAATAACAGATACCCGGGAGTGAGTTACAGACTGGAATCTAATCGAGGGGTTCAGGGTGGTTTATATATTGAATAACAGATACCCGGGAATGAGTTACAGACTCGAATCTAATCGAGGGGTTCGGGATGGTTTATATATAGAATAACAGATACCCGGGAGTGAGTTACAGACTGGAATCTAATCGAGGGGTTCAGGGTGGTTTATATATTGAATAACAGATACCCGGGAATGAGTTACAGACTCGAATCTAATCGAGGGGTTCAGGGTGGTTTAGAAAGAGCATAACAGATACCCGGGAGTGAGTAACAAACGGGAATCTAATCGAGGGGTTCGGGGTGGTTTATATATAGAATAACAGATACTCGGGAGTGAGTTACAGACTGGAATCTAATCAAGGGGTTCAGGGTGGTTTATATGTAGAATAACAGAAACCCGGTAGTGAGTTACAGGCTGGAATCAAATCGAGGGGATCGGGGTGGTTCATGTATAGAATAACAGATACCCAGGAATGTGTTATAGATTGGAAACCAATCGAGGGGTTCGGGGTGGTTTATATATAGAATAACAGATACCCAGGAGTGAGTTACGAACTGGAATCTAATCGAGGGGCTCGGGGTGGTTTATACATAGAATAACAGATACCCGGGAGTGAGTTACAGACTGCAATCTAATCGATGGGTTCGGGTGGTTTATACATAGAATAACAGATACCGGCGAGTGAATTACAGATTGCAATCTAATCGAGGGATTCAGGGTGCTTTAAATATAGAATAACAGATACCTGGGAGGGAGTTACAGACTGGAATCTAATCGAGGGGATCGGGGAGTTTTATATATAGAATAACAGATAGCCGAGAGTGAGTTACAGACCGGAATCTAATCGAGGGGTTCAAGGTGGTTTACAAATAGAATGACAGATACCCGGGAGTGAGTCACAGAGTGCAATCTGATTGGGGGGTTCTTGTGTCTTATATATAGAGTAACAGATACAGGGGAGTGAGTTACAGTCTGGGATCTAATCAAGGGGTTTGGGGTGTTTTATATATAGAATAAAAGATACCCGCAAGTGAGTTACAGACTGGAACCTAATCGAGTGGTTCAGGATGCTTTATATATGGAGAAACAGGTACCCAGGAGAGAGTTACAGAGTGAATCTAATCGAGGGATTCAAGGTGTTTTTATATATAGAATAGCAGACACCAGGGAGTGAGTTAGAGACTGGAATCTAAGCAAGGGGTTCGGGGTCATTTATATAAATAATAATAAATTGCTGGGAGTGAGTTACAGATTGGAATCTAATCGAGGGGTTCAGGGTGTTTTATATACAGAATAACAGATACCGGGTAGTGAGTTACATGCTGGAATATAATCAAGGGGTTCGGGGTGGTTTACATATAGAATAACAGGTACCCGGGAGTGAGTTACATACGGAAATCTAATCGAGGGGTTCGGGGTGTTTCATATATAGAATAACAGATGCGTGGGAGTGAGATACAGACTGGAATCTAATCAAGGAGTTTGGTGTGGTTTATATATAGAATAATAGATACCCAGGAGTGAGTTACAGACAGGAATCTAATTGAGGAGTACGGGGTGATTTATATATAGAATAATAGATACCCAGGAATGAATTACAGACTGGAATCTACTCGAGGGGTTCGTGGTGGTTTATATATAGAATAATAGATACCCAGGAGTGAGTTACAGATTGGAAGCTAATCGAGGGGGTCGGGGAGGTTTATATGTAGAATAACAGATACCCAGGAGTGAGTTACAGACTGGAATCTAATCGAGGGGAACGGGATGGTTTATATATAGAATAACATATACCTGGGAGTGGGGTACAGACTGGAATCTAATCAAGGGGTACAGGGTGGTTTATAAATAGAATAACAGATACCCGGGGAGTGAGTTACAGACTGGAATCTAATCGAGGGGTTCAGGGTGCTTTAAATATAGAATAACAGATACCCGGGAGTGAGTTACAGGCTGGAATATAATCGAGGGGTTCGGGGTGCTTTAAATATAGAATAACAGATACCCGGGAGTGGGTTACAGACTGGAATCTAATCGAGGGGTTCGGTGTGGGTTATATATAGAATAACAGATACCCGGGAGTGAGTTACAGACTGGAATCTAATCGAGGGGTTCGGTGTGGGTTATATATAGAATAACAGATACCCGGGAGTGAGTTACAGAGTGGAATCTAATCGAGGGGTTCGGGGTGTTTTATATATAGAATAACAGATACCCGGGAGTGAGTTACAGAGTGGAATCTAATCGAGGGGTTCGGGGTGTTTTATATATAGAATAACAGATATCTGGGAGGTGGTTACAGACTGGAATCTAATCGAGGGGTTCGGGGTGGTTTATATATAGAATAACAGATACTCGGGAGTGAGTTACAGACTGGAATCTAATCGAGGGGTTCGGGGGGATTATATTTAGAATAACAGATATACGGGAGTGAGTTACAGAATGCAATCTAATCAAGGGGTTCAGGGGGTTTACATATAGAATAATAGATATCCAGGAGTGAGTTGCAGACTGGAATCTAATCGAGGGGTTCGGGTGGTTTATATATGGTGGAACAGGGACCCAGGAGTGAGTTACAGAGTGAATCGAAACGAGGGATTCAGGGTGTTAGAGACTGGAATCTAATCAAGGGGTTGGTGTCATTTATATAAATAATAATAAATCGCTAAAGATTGGAATCTAATCGAGGGGCTCGGGGTGTTTTATATACAGAATAACAGATACCCGGTAGTGAGTTACATGCTGGAATATAATCAAGGAGTTCGGGGTGGTTTATATATAGAATAACAGGTACCCGGGAGTGAGTTACATGCTCGAATATAATCAAGGGGTTCGGGGTGGTTTATATAAAGCATAACAGATACCCGGGAGTGAGAAACAGGCTGGAATCTAATCGAGGAGTTCGGGGTGTTTTATATACAGAATAACAGATACCCGGGAGTGAGTTACATGCTGGAATATAATCAAGGGGTTTGGGGTGGTTTATATATAGAATAACAGATACCCGGGAGTGAGTCACAGACTGAAATCTGATCGAGGGGTTCGGGTGTTTTATATACAGAGTAACAGATACAGAGGAGTGAGTTACAGTCTGGGATCCAATCGAGGGGTTCATGTGATTTATAACAGTTAGCCGGGAGTGAGTTACAAACTGGAATCTAATCGAGGGGTTCGTGGTGGTTTATATATAGAATAACAGATACCCAGGAGTGAGTTACAGACTGGAATCTAATTGAGGGGTTCGGGTGGTTTATATATAGAATAACAGATACCCGGTAGTGAGTTACAGACTGGAATCGGATCGAGGAGTTCGGGGTGGTTTATATATACAATAACAAATACCTGAGTCTGAATTAAAGACTGGAATCTAATTGAGGGTCTCGGAGTGGTTTATATATAGCATAACATATAGCCGGGAGTGAGATACAGGCTGGAATCTAATCGAGGAGTTTGTGGCGGTTTATAAGTAGAATAACAGATACCCGGGACTGAGTTACAGACAGGAATCTAATCGAGGAGTTCGGGGTGTTTTATATATAGAATAATATATACCCAGGAGTGAGTTACAGACTGGAATCTAATCGAGGGATTCGGGGTGGTTTATATATAGAATAATAGATACACAGGAGTGAGTTACAGACTGGAATCTAATCAAGGTTTTCGGAGTGCATTATGTATAGTATAACAGATACCTGGCATTGAGTGACAGAGAGGAATCTAATCGAGTGGTGCAGGGTTGATTATATTAGAGAATAACAGATACCCGGGAGTGAGTTACAGACTGGAATATTACCGAGGGGTTCAGCGTGGTTTATATATAGAATAACAGATACCCAGGAGTGAGTTACAGACTAGACTCTAATCGACAGGCTCAGGGTGGTTTATATATAGACTAACAGAAACCGGGAGTGAGTTATAGACTGGAATTTGATTGAGGGGTTCAGGGTGGTTTATATGTAGAATAACAGATACCCGGGAGTGAATTACAGACTGGAATCTAATCGAGGGGTTCGGAGTGGTTTATATATAGGATAACAGATACCCAGGAGTGAGTTACAGACTGGAATCTAATCGAGGGTTCAGGGTGGTTTATAAAGAGAATAACAGATACCCGGGAGTGAGTACCAAACGGGAATCTAATCGAGGGGTTCGGGGTGGTTTATATATAGAATAACAGATACTCGGGAGTGAGTTACAGACTGGAATCTAATCGAGGGGTTCGGGGTGGTTTATATATAGAATAACAGATACTCGGGAGTGAGTTACAGACTGGAATCTAATCAAGGGGTTCAGGGTGGTTTATATGTAGAATAACAGAAACCCGGTAGTGAGTTACAGGCTGGAATCAAATCGAGGGGTTCGGGGTGGTTCATATATAGAATAACAGATACCCAGGAATGTGATACAGATTGGAAACCAATCGAGGGGTTCGGGGTGGTTTATACATAGAATAACAGATACCCGCGAGTGAGTTACAGACTGGAATCTAATCGATGGGTTCGGGTGATTTATACATAGAATAACAGATACCCGCGAGTGAGTTACAGACTGCAATCTAATCGATGGGTTCGGGTGGTTTATACATAGAATAACAGATACCGGCGAGTGAATTACAGACTGCAATCTAATCGAGGGATTCAGGGTGCTTTAAATATAGAATAACAGATACCCGGGAGGGAGTTACAGACTGGAATCTAATCGAGGGGATCAGGGAGGTTTATATATAGAATAACAGATAGCCGAGAGTGAGTTACAGACCGGAATCTAATCGAGGGGTTCAGGCTGGTTTACATATAGAATGACAGATACCCGGGAGTGAGTCACAGAGTGAAATCTGATCGGGGGGTTCTTGTGTTTTATATATAGAGTAACAGATACAGGGGAGTGAGTTACAGTCTGGGATCTAATCAAGGGGTTTGGGGTGTTTTATATATAGAATAAAAGATACCCGCAAGTGAGTTACAGACTGGAACATAATCGAGTGAATCAGGATGGTTTATATATGGAGAAACAGGTACCCAGGAGAGAGTGACAGCGTGAATCTAATCGAGGGATTCAAGGTGTTTTTATATAAAGAATAGCAGACACCAGGGAGTGAGTTAGAGACTGGAATCTAAGCAAGGGTTTCGGGTCATTTATATAAATAATAATAAATCGCTGGGAGTGAGCTGCAGATTGGAATCTAATCGAGGGGCTCGGTGTGTTTTATGTACAGAATAACAGATACCCGGGAGTGAGTTACAGACTGGAATCTAATCGAGGGGTTCGGGTTGGTTTATATACAGAATAACAGATACCCGGGAGTGAGTTACAGGCTGGAATCAAATCGAGGAGTTCGGGGGGTTTATATATAGCATAACAGATACCCGGGAGTGAGTTACAGACTGGAATCTAATCGAAGAGTTTGGGGCGGTTTATATATAGAATAACAGGTACCTGGGAGTGAGTTACAGGCTGGAATCTAATTGAGGGGTTCGAGATGGTTCATATATAGAATAACAGATACCCAGGAGTGAGTTACAGACTGGAATCTAATCGAGGGGTTCGGGGTGGTTTATATATAGAATAACAGACACCCGGGAGTGAGTTACAGACTGGAATCTAATCGAGGGGTTCGCAAGGTTTATATTTAGAATAACAGATATCCGGGAGTGAGTTACAGAATGCAATCCAATCGAGGGTTTCACGGAGTTGATACATAGAATAACAGATATCCAGGAGTGAGTTACAGACTGGAATCTAATCGAGGGGTTCGGGGTGGTTTATATATAGAATAACAGATACCCGGGGACGAGTTACAGACTGGAATATAATCGAGGGGTTCAGGGTGGTTTATAGACAGAATAACAGATACCCAGTAGTGAGTTACAGACTGGAATCTAATCGAGGGGTTCGGGGTGGTTTGTAGACAGAATAACAGATACCCAGGTGTAAGTTACAGACTGGAATCTAATCGAAGGTTTCAGGGTGGTTTATAGACAGAATAACAGATACCCAGGAGTGTGTTACAGACTGGAATCTAAATGAGGGATTCAGGGTGGTTTATATATAGAATAACAGATACCCAGGTGTAAGTTACAGACTGGAATCTAATCGAGGGGTTCAGGGTGTTTTGTATATAGAATTCCAGATATCGGGGAGGGGATTACAGACTGGGATCTAATCGCGGGTTTCCAGGTGGTTTATATATAGAATAAAAGATACCCGGTAGTGAGTTACAGGCTGGAATCTAATCGAGGGGTTCGGGGTGGTTTATATATAGAATAACAGATACCCGGGAGTGAGTTACAGACTGGAATCTAATCGAGGGGTTCGGGGTGGTTTATATATAGCATAGCAGATACCCGGGAGTGAGATACAGGCTGGAATCTAATCGAGGAGTTCGGGGTGGTTTATATATAGAAAAACAGATACCCGCGACGGAGTTACTGGCTGGAATATAATCAAGGGGTTCTGGAAGGTTTATATTTGGATTGACAGATGCCCGGGAGTGAGTTGCAGACCGGAATGTAAATATATACAGAAGAACAGGTTCCTAGCAGCAAGTTACTAACTGGAATCTAATCAAGGGGTTCAGGGTGGTTTATATATGGAGGAACAGGTACCCAGGAGAGAGTTACAGAGTGAATCGAAACGAGGGATTCAGGGTGTTTTTATATATAAAATAGCAGACACCAGGGAGTGATTTAGAGACTGGAATCTAAGCAAGGGGTTCGGGGTCATTTATATAAATAATAATAAATCGCTGGGAGTGAGCTGCAGATTGGAATCTAATCGAGGGGCTCGGGTGTTTTATATACAGAATAACAGATACCCGGTAGTGAGTTACATGCTGGAATATAATCAAGGGGTTTGGGGTGGTTTATATATAGCATAGCAGATACCCGGGAGTGAGATACAGGCTGGAATCTAATCGAGGAGTTCGGGGTGGTTTATATATAGAATAACAGATACCCGGGAGTGAGTTACAGACTGGAATCTAATCGAGGGGTTCGCGGGGTTTCTATTTAGAATAACAGATACCCGGGAGTGAGTTACAGACTGGAATCTAATCGAGGGGTTCGGTGTGGTTTATATATAGAATAACAGACACCCGGGAGTGAGTTACAGAATGCAATCCAATCGAGGGTTTCAGGGAGTTGATACATAGAATAACAGATACCCAGGAGTGAGTTACAGACTGGAATCTAATCGAGGGGTTCAGTGTGGTTTATATACAGAATAACAGATACCCAGGAGTGAGTTACAGACTGGAATCTAATCGAGGGGTTCGGGGTGGTTTATATACAGAATAACAGATACCTGGGAGTGAGTTACAGACTGGAATCTAATCGAGGGGTTCAGGGGGTTTACATATAGAATAATCGATATCCAGGAGTGAGTTACAGACTGGAATCTAATCGTGGGTTTTGGAGTGTTTTAAAAGAAAAATTACTAGATGCCCAGCAGTGCAGTATAGACTGAAAATTTAATGAGGGATTCAATAGGTTTCTATACACAATAACTGATACCTACAAGTGAATAACAGGCTGGTGTCCAATCAAAGGTTTTGGGGTTTTTAACATATCGAACAACAGATACCCGGGAGTGAGCTACAGTCTGGAATCTAATCGAGGGGTTTGGGGGGGTTTATATATAGAATAACAGATACCCGGGAGTGAGTTACAGACTGGAATCTAATCGAGGGGTTTGGGGGGGTTTATATATAGAATAACAGATACCCGGGAGTGAGTTACAGACTGGAATCTAATCGAGGGGTTCGTGGTGGTTTATATATAATCTAAACGAAACCTCGGAGTGAGTTAGACTGGAATCTAATCGAGGGGTTTGGCGGGGTTTACATACAGAATAACAGATACCCAGGAGTGAGTTACAGACAGGAATCTAATCGAGGGGTTCGGGGTGGTTTATATATAGAATAACAGATACCCGGTAGTGAATTACAGATTGGAATCGAATCGAGGAGTTCGGGGTGGTTTATATATACAATAACAAATACCTGAGCCTGAATTAAAGACTGGAATCTAATCGAGAGTTTTGGGAGGGATTTATACAGAATAAGAGTTACCCGGGAGTGAATTACAGCCTGGAATCAAATCAGGGGAGTTGGGGTGGTTTATATACAGAATAACAGAAATCCAGATGTGAGTTACAGACTGGGATCTAATCGCGGGTTTCGGGGTGGTTTATATATAGAATAACAGATACCCGGGGACGAGTTACAGACTGGAATCTAATCGAGGGGTTCAGGGTGGTTTATAGACAGAATAACAGATACCCAGTAGTGAGTTACAGACTGGAATCTAATCGAGGGGTTCAGGGTGGTTTGTAGACAGAATAACAGATACCCAGGAGTGAGTTACAGACTGGAATCTAATCGAGGGGTTCGGGGTGGTTTATATATAGAATAACAGATACCCAGGAGTGTGTTACAGACTGGAATCTGATTGAGGGATTCAGGGTGGTTTATATATAGAATAACAGATACCCGGGAGTGAGTTACAGACTGGAATCTAATCGAGGGGTCCGGGGTGGTTTATATATAGAATAACAGATACCCGGGACTGAGTTACAGATTGGAATCTAATCGAGGGGTTCAGGGTGTTTTGTATATAGAATTCCAGATATCGGGGAGGGGATTACAGACTGGGATCTAATCGCGGGTGTCCAGGTGGTTTATATATAGAATAAAAGATACCCGGTAGTGAGTTACAGACTGGAATCTAATCGAGGGGTTTGGGGTGGTTTATATATAGAATAACAGATACCCGGTAGTGAGTTACATGCTGGAATATAATCAAGGGGTTTGGGGTGGTTTATATATAGCATAGCAGATACCCGGGAGTGAGATACAGGCTGGAATCTAATCGAGGAGTTCGGGGTGGTTTATATATAGAATAACAGGTACCTGGGAGTGAGTTACAGACTGGAATCTAATCGAGGGGTTCGCGGGGTTTATATTTAGAATAACAGATACCCGGGAGTGAGTTACAGACTGGAATCTAATCGAGGGGTTCAGTGTGGTTTATATACAGAATAACAGATACCCAGGAGTGAGTTACAGACTGGAATCTAATCGAGGGGTTCGGGGTGGTTTATATACAGAATAACAGATACCTGGGAGTGAGTTACAGACTGGAATCTAATCGAGGGGTTCAGGGGGTTTACATATAGAATAATCGATATCCAGGAGTGAGTTACAGACTGGAATCTAATCGTGGGTTTTGGAGTGTTTTAAAAGAAAAATTACTAGATGCCCAGCAGTGCAGTATAGACTGAAAATTTAATGAGGGATTCAGTAGGTTTCCACACACAATAACTGATACCTACACGTGAATAACAGGCTGGTGTCCAATCAAAGGTTTTGGGGTTTTTTACATATCGAACAACAGATAGCCGGGAGTGAGCTACAGTCTGGACTCTAATCGAGGGGTTTGGGGGGTTTATATACAGAATAACAGATACCCAGGAGTGAGCTACAGTTGAAATCTAATCGAGGGGTTTGGGCGGGTTTATATATAAAATAAACGAAACCTCGGAGTGAGTTACAGACTGGAATCTAATCGAGGGGTTTGGCGGGGTTTATATACAGAATAACTGATACCCAGGAGTGAGTTACAGACAGGAATCTAATCAAGGGGTTCAGGGTGGTTTATATATAGAATAACAGATACCCAGGAGTGAGTTACAGACTGAATCGAATCAAGGGGTTCAGGGTGGTTTATATTTAGAATAACACATACCCGGGAGTGAATTACAGATTGGAATCGAATCGAGGAGTTCGGGGTGGTTTATATATACAATAACAAATACCTGAGTCTGAATTAAATACTGAAATCCAATCGAGAGTTTTGGGAGTGATTTATACAGAATAAGAGTTACCCAGGAGTGAATTACAGCCTGGAATCAAATCGGGGGGGTTGGGGTGGTTTATATACAGAATAACAGAAATCCAGATGTGAGTTACAGACTGGGATCTAATCGCGGGTTTCGCGTGGTTTATATATAGAATAACAGATACCCGGGAACGAGTTACAGACTTGGATCTAATCGAGGGGTTCAGGGTAGTTTATAGACAGAATAACAAATACCCAGGAGTGAGTTACAGACTGGAATCTAATCGAATGGTTCAGGGTGGTTTATAGACAGAATGACAGATACCCGGGAGTGAGTTACAGACTGGAATCTAATCGAGGGGTTCGGGGTGGTTTATATATAGAATAACAAATACCGGGGAGTGAGTTACAGGCTGGAATCTAATCGAGGGGTTCATGTGGTTTATATATTGAATAACAGATACCGGGGAGTGAGTTACAGACTGGAATATAATCGAGGGGTTCGGGGTGGTTTATAGACAGAATAACAGATATTCGGGAGTGAGTTGCAGACTGGAATCTAAACGAGGGGTTCAGGGTGGTTTATATATAGAATAACAGATACCTGGGAGTGAGTTACAGAGTGGAATCTAATCGAGGGGTTCGGGTGGGTTTATATATAGAATAGCAGATGCCCGGGAGTGAGTTACAGACTTGAATCTAATCGAGGGGTTCAGGGTGGTTTATAGACAGTATAACAGATACCCGGGAGTGAATTACAGACTGGAATCTAATCGAGGGGTTCAGGGTGGTTTATAGACAGAATAACAGATATTCGGGAGTGAGTTGCAGACTGGAATCTAATCGAGCGGTTCATGTTGTTTATATATAGAATAAGAGATACCGGGGATTGAGTTACAGACTGGAATCTAATCGAGAGGTTCAGGGTGGTTTATATATAGAATAACAGATACCCGGGAGAGAGTTACGGACTGGAATCTAATCGAGGGGGTCGGGGTGGTTTATATATAGAATAAAAGATATTCGGGAGTGAGTTGCAGACTGGAATCTAAACGAGGGGTTCAGTGTGGTTTATATATAGAATAACAGATGCCCGGGAGTGAGTTACAGACTTGAATCTAATCGAGGGTTTTGGGGTGGTTTATATATAGAATAACAGATACCGGGGAGTGAGTTACAGACTGGAATATAATCGAGGGGTTCATGTGGTTTATATATAAAAATGCAAATACCCGGGAGTGAGTTACAGACTGGAATCTAATCGAGGGGTTCAGGGTGGTTTATAGACAGTATAACAGATACCCGGGAGTGAGTTACAGACTGCAATCTAATCGAGGGTTTCAGGGTGGTTTATAGACAGAATAACAGATATTCAGGAGTGAGTTGCAGACTGGAATCTAATCGAGCGGTTCAGTGTGGTTTATATACAGAATAACAGATGCCCGGGAGTGAGTTACAGACTGGAATCTAATCGAGGGGTTCGGGGTGGTTTATATATACAATAACAAATACCGGGGAGTGAGTTACAGGCTGGAATCTAATCGAGGGGTTCATGTGGTTTATATATAGAATAACAGATACCGGGGAGTGAGTTACAGGCTGGAATCTAATCGAGGGGTTCATGTGGTTTATATACAGAATAACAGATACCGGGGATAGAGTTACAGACTGGAATCTAATCGAGGGGTTCAGGGTGGTTTATATATAGAATAACAGATACCCGGGAGTGAGTTACAGGCTGGAATCTAATCGAGGGGTTCATGTGGTTTATATATAGAATAACAGATACCGGGGAGTGAGTTACAGGCTGGAATCTAATCGAGGGGTTCATGTTGTTTATATATAGAATAACAGATACCGGGGATTGAGTTACAGACTGGAATCTAATCGAGGGGTTCAGGGTGGTTTATATATAGAATAACAGATACCCGGGAGTGAGTTACGGACTGGAATCTAATCGAGGGGTTCAGGGTGGTTTATATATAGAATAACAGATATTCGGGAGTGAGTTGCAGACTGGAATCTAAACGAGGGGTTCAGTGTGGTTTATATATAGAATAACAGATGCCCGGGAGTGAGTTACAGACTGGAATCTAATCGAGGGGTTCGGGGTGGTTTATATATACAATAACAAATACCGGGGAGTGAGTTACAGGCTGGAATCTAATCGAGGGGTTCATGTGGTTTATATATAGAATAACAGATACCGGGGAGTGAGTTACAGGCTGGAATCTAATCGAGGGGTTCATGTGGTTTATATACAGAATAACAGATACCGGGGATAGAGTTACAGACTGGAATCTAATCGAGGGGTTCAGGGTGGTTTATATATAGAATAACAGATACCCGGGAGTGAGTTACAGGCTGGAATCTAATCGAGGGGTTCATGTGGTTTATATATAGAATAACAGATACCGGGGAGTGAGTTACAGGCTGGAATCTAATCGAGGGGTTCATGTTGTTTATATATAGAATAACAGATACCGGGGATTGAGTTACAGACTGGAATCTAATCGAGGGGTTCAGGGTGGTTTATATATAGAATAACAGATGCCCGGGAGTGAGTTACGGACTGGAATCTAATCGAGGGGTTCAGGGTGGTTTATATATAGAATAACAGAAATTCGGGAGTGAGTTGCAGACTGGAATCTAAACGAGGGGTTCAGTGTGGTTTATATATAGAATAACAGATGCCCGGGAGTGAGTTACAGACTTGAATCTAATCGAGGGTTTCGGGGTGGTTTATATATAGAGTAACAGATACCGGGGAGTGAGTTACGGACTGGAATATAATCGAGGGGTTCATGTGGTTTATATATAAAAATGCAAATACCCGGGAGTGAGTTACAGACTGGAATCTAATCGAGGGGTTCAGGGTGGTTTATAGACAGTATAACAGATACCCGGGAGTGAGTTACAGACTGCAATCTAATCGAGGGGTTCAGGGTGGTTTATAGACAGAATAACAGATATTCGGGAGTGAGTTGCAGACTGGAATCTAATCGAGTGGTTCAGTGTGGTTTATATACAGAATAACAGATGCCCGGGAGTGAGTTACAGACTGGAATCTAATCGAGGGGTTCGGGGTGGTTTATATATACAATAACAAATACCGGGGAGTGAGTTACAGGCTGGAATCTAATCGAGGGGTTCATGTGGTTTATATATAGAATAACAGATACCAGGGAGTGAGTTACAGGCTGAAATCTAATCGAGGGGTTCATGTGGTTTATATATAGAATAACAGATACCGGGGATTGAGTTACAGACTGGAATCTAATCGAGGGGTTCAGGGTGGTTTATATATAGAATAACAGATACCCGGGAGTGAGTTACGGACTGGAATCTAATCGAGGGGGTCGGGGTGGTTTATATATAGAATAACAGACACCCAGGAGTGAGTTACACACTGGAATCTAATCGAGGGGTTCGGGTTGGTTTATATATAGAATAACAGATACCTAAGGGTGAGATACAGAGTGGAATCTAATCGAGGGGTTCATGTGGTTTATATATAGAATAACAGATACCCAGGAGTGAGCTACAGACTGGAATGTAATCGAGGGGTTCATGTGGTTTATACATAGGGTAGCAGCTACCCGGGAGTGAGTTACACGTGAAATATGATCGAGGGGTTCGGGGTAGTTTGCATATAGACAAAAAGACATCTGGGAGTGAGTTACAGACTGGAATCTAATCGAGGGGTTCAGGATGGTTTATATATAGAGTAACAGATACCCGGGAGTGAGTTAAAGGCTGGAATCTAAGCAAGGGGTTCGGGGTCATTTATATAAATAATAATAAATCGCTACAGATTGGAATCTAATCGAGGGGCTCCGGGTATTTTATATACAGAATAACAGATACCCGGGAGTGAGTTACATGCTGGAATATAATCAAGTTGTTCGGGGTGGTTTATATATAGAATAACAGATACCCGGTAGTGAGTTACAGACAGGAATCTAATCGAGGGGTTCGCAGGGTTTATATTTAGAGTAAGAGATATCCGGGAGTGAGTTACAGACTGGAATCTAAACGAGGGGTTCGGGGTGGTTTATATATAGATTAACAGATACCGGGGAGTGAGTTACAGACTGGAATCTAATCGAGGGTTTCGGGGTTGTTTATATATAGAATAACAGATACCGGGGAGTGAGTTACAGACTGGAATCTAATCGAGGGGTTCAGGGTGGTTTATATATAGAATAACAGATACCGGGGAGTGAGTTACAGACTGGAATATAATCGAGGGGTTCATGTGGTTTATATATAAAAATGCAAATACCCGGGAGTGAGTTACAGACTGGAATCTAATCGAGGGGTTCAGGGTGGTTTATAGACAGTATAACAGATACCCGGGAGTGAGTTACAGACTGCAATCTAATCGAGGGGTTCAGGGTGGTTTATAGACAGAATAACAGATATTCGGGAGTGAGTTGCAGACTGGAATCTAATCGAGCGGTTCAGTGTGGTTTATATACAGAATAACAGATGCCCGGGAGTGAGTTACAGACTGGAATCTAATCGAGGGGTTCGGTGTGGTTTATATATACAATAAAAAATACCGGGGAGTGAGTTACAGGCTGGAATCTAATCGAGGGGTTCATGTGGTTTATATATAGAATAACAGATACCGGGGAGTGAGTTACAGGCTGGAATCTAATCGAGGGGTTCATGTTGTTTATATATAGAATAACAGATACCGGGGATTGAGTTACAGACTGGAATCTAATCGAGAGGTTCAGGGTGGTTTATATATAGAATAACAGATACCCGCGAGTGAGTTACAGACTGGAATCTAATCGAGGGGTTCGGGGTGGTTTATATATAGAATAACAGATACCCGGGAGTGAGTTACAGACTGGAATCTAATCGAGGGGGTCGGGGTGGTTTATATATAGAATAACAGACACCCAGGAGTGAGTTACTGACTGGAATCTAATCGAGAGGTTCGGGTTGGTTTATATATAGAATAACAGATACCCGGGAGTGAGTTACACACTGGAATCTAATCGAGGCGTTCGGGGTGGTTTATATATAGAATAACAGATACCTAAGGGTGAGATACAGAGTGGAATCTAATCGAGGGGTTCATGTGGTTTATATATAGAATAACAGATACCCAGGAGTGAGCAACAGACTGGAATGTAATCGAGGGGTTCATGTGGTTTATACATAGGGTAGCAGCTACCCGGGAGTGAGTTACACGGGGAATATGATCGAGGGGTTCGGGGTAGTTTACATATAGACAAAAAGACATCTGGGAGTGAGTTACAGACTGGAATCTAATCGAGGGGTTCAGGATGGTTTATATATAGAGTAACAGATACCCGGGAGTGAGTTACAGGCTGGAATCTAAGCAAGGGGTTCGGGGTCATTTATATAAATAATAATAAATCGCTACAGATTGGAATCTAATCGAGGGGCTCCGGGTGTTTTATATACAGAATAACAGATACCCGGGAGTGAGTTACATGCTGGAATATAATCAAGTTGTTCGGGGTGGTTTATATATAGAATAACAGATACCCGGTAGTGAGTTACAGACAGGAATCTAATCGAGGGGTTCGGGGGGGATTATATATAGAATAACAGATACCCGGGAGTGAGTTACAGACTGGAATCTAATCGAGGGGTTCGGGGTGGTTTATATATAGAATAACAGATACCCGGGAGTGAGTTACAGACTGGAAACTAATCTAGGGGTTCAGGGGGGTTTATATATAGAATAACAGATACCCGGGAGTGAGTTACAGACTGGAATCTAATCGATGGGTTCGGGGGGGATTATATATAGAATAATAGATACCCAGGAGTGAGTTACAGACTGGAATCTAATCGAGGGGTTCGGGGTGGTTTATATATAGAATAACAGATACCCGGGAGTGAGTTACAGATTGGAATCTAATCGAGGGGTTCGGGGTGTTTATATTTAGAATAACAGATATCTAGGAGTGAGTTACAGAATGCAATCTAATCGATGGGTTCGGGGTGGTTTATATATAGAATAACAGATACCCAGGAGTGAGTTACAGTCTGGAATCTAATCGAGGGGTTCGGGGTGGTTTATATATAGAATAACAGATACCCGGGAGTGTGTTACAGACTGGAATCTAATCGAGGTTTTCGGGGTGGTTTATATATAGAATAACAGATACCCGGGAGTGAGTTACAGACTGGAATCTAATCGAGGGGTTTGGGTGGTTTATATAAAGAATAATCGATATCCAGGAGTGAGTTACAGACTGGAATCTAATCGTGGGTTTTGGAGTGTTTTAAAAGAAAAATTACTAGATGCCCAGCAGTGCAGTACAGACTGAAAATTTAATGAGGGATTCAGTAGGTTTCCACACACAATAACTGATACCTACAAGTGAATAACAGGCTGGTGTCCAATCAAAGATTTTGGGGTTTTTTACATATCGAACAACAGATAGCCGGGAGTGAGCTACAGTCTGGAATCTAATCGAGGGGTTCCGCGGGTTTATATACAGAATAACAGATACCCGGGAGTGAGTTACAGACTGGAATCTAATCGAGGGGTTCGGGAGGGATTTAAACAGAATAACAGATACCCGGAAGTGAGTTACAGACTGGAATCTAATCGAGGGGTTCAGGGTGGTTTATATATAGAATAACAGATACCCGGAAGTGAATTACAGCCTGGAATCAAATAAGGGGGTTCGGGGTGGTTTATATACAGAATAACAAAATCCAGGAGTGAGTTACAGGCTGGAATCTAATCGAGGGGTACAGTGTGGTTTATAGACAGAATAACAGATACCAGGGCGTGAGTTACAGACTGGAATCTAATTGAGGGGTTCAGGGTGGTTTATATATAGAATAACAGATACCCGGGAGTGAGTTACAGACTGGAATCTAATCGAGGGGTTCGGGGTGGTTTATATATAGAATAACTGATACCCGGGAGTGAGTTACAGACTGGAATCTAATCGAGCGGATCAGGGTCGGTTATATATAGAATAACATATAACCGGCATTGAGTTACAGACTGGAATCTAATCGAGGGGTTCGGGGTGGTTTATATATAGAATAACAGATACCCAGGAGAGAGTTACACACTGGAATCTAATCGAGGGGTTCAGGGTGGTTTATATATAGAATAACAGATACCCGGGAGTGAGTTACAGACTGGAATGTAATCGAGGGGTTCGGGGTGGTTTATATATAGAATAACAGATACCCAGGAGCGAGTTACAGACTGGAATCTAATCGAGGGGTTCAGGGGGTTTATATATAGAATAATAGATACCTGGGAGTGAGTTACAGACTGGAATCTAATCGAGGGGTTCGGGGGGTTTATATACAGAATAACAGATACCCGGGAGTGAGTTACAGACTGGAATCTAATCGAGGGGTTCAGGGGGGTTTATATATAGAATAACAGATTACCGGGAGTGAGTTACAGACTGGAATCTAATCGAGGGGTTCAGGGTGGTTTATATTTTGAATAACAGACACCCAGGATTGAGTTACAGACTGGAATCTAATCGAGGGGTTCAGGGGGGTTTAGATATAGAATAACAGATACCCGGGTGTGAGTTACAGACTCGAATCTAATCAAGCGGTTCGGGGTGGTTTATATATAGAATAGCAGATACCCGGGATTGAATTACAGACTGGATTCTAATCAAGGGGTTTGGGGTGGTTTATATAGAAAATAACAGATACGCGGGAGTGAGTTACAAACTGGAATCTAATCGAGGGGTTCGGGGCGGTTTATACATAGAATAACAGGTACCCAGGAGTGAGTTACAGACTGGAATCTAATCGAATGTTCGGGGTGGTTTGTATATTGAATAACAGATGCCTGGGAGTGAGTTACAGGCTGGAATCTAATCGAGGGGTTCGGGGTGGTTTATATATAGAATAACAGATACGCGGGAGTGAGTTACAGACTGGAATCTAATCAAGGGGTTCAGGGTGTTTTATACATAGAATAACAGATACCTAGGAGTGAGTTACAGACGGGAATCTAATTGAGGGATTCGGGGTGGATTATATATAGAATGACAGATACCCAGGAGGGAGTTACAGACTGGAATCTAATCGAGGGGTTCGGGGTGATTTCCTTATAAAATAACAGATACCGGGAGTGAGTTACAGACTGGAATCTAATCGAGGGGTTCGGGGTGATTTCTTTATAAAGTAACATACCGGGAGTGAGTTACAGACTGGAATCTAATCGAGGGGTTTGGGGTGGTTTATATATAAAATAACAGATACCGGGAGTGAGTTACAGACTGGAATCTAATTGAGGGGTTTGAGGCGATTTATATATAGAATAACAGATACCCGGGAGTGAGTTACAGACTGGAATCTAATCGAGGGGTTCGGGGTGGTTTATATATAGAATAACAGATACCCGGGAGTGAGTTACAGGCTGGAATCTAATCGAGGGGTTCGGGGTGGTTTATATATAGAATAACAGATACCCGGGAGTGAGTTACAGACTGGAATCTAATCGAGGGGTTCGGGGGGGTTTATATATAGAATAACAGATACCGGGAGTGAGTTACAGACTGGAATCTAATCGAGGGGTTCGGGGTGATTTCCTTATAAAATAACAGATACCCAGGAGTGAGTTACAGACTGGAATCTAATCGAGGGGTTCGGGGGGGTTTATATATAGAATAACAGATACCGGGAGTGAGTTACAGACTGGAATCTAATCGAGGGGTTCGGGGTGATTTCCTTATAAAATAACAGATACCCAGGAGTGAGTTACACACTGGAATCTAATCGAGGGGTTCAGTGTGGTTTATATATAGAATAACAGATACCCGGGAGTGAGTTACAGACTGGAATCTAATCGAGGGGTTCAGGGTGGTTTATATATAGAATAACAGATACCCGGGAGTGAGTTGCAGACTGGAATCTAATCGAGGGGTTCGGGGTGGTTTATATATAGAATAACAGATACCCAGGAGTGAGTTACAGACTGGAATCTAATCGAGGGGTTCAGGGTGGTTTATATATAGAATAACAGATACCCGGGAGTGAGTTACAGACTGGAATCTAATCGAGGGGTTCAGGGGGTTTATATATAGAATAACAGATACCGGGAGTGAGTTACAGACTGGAATCTAATCGAGGGGTTCAGGGTGGTTTATATATAGAATAACAGATACCGGGAGTGAGTTACAGGCTGGAATCTAATCGAGGGGTTCAGGGGGTTTATATATAGAATAACAGATACCCGGGAGTGAGTTACAGACTGGAATCTAATCAAGGTGTTCGGGGTGGTTTATATAGAGAATAACAGATACCTGGGAGTGAGTTACAGACTGGAATCTAATCGAGGGGTTCAGGGTGGTTTATATATAGAATAACAGATACCCGGGAGTGAGTTACAGACTGGAATCTAATTGAGGGGTTCAGGGTGGTTTATATATAGAATAACAGATACCCGGGAGTGAGTTACAGACTGGAATCTAATCGAGGGGTTCGGGGTGGTTTATATATAAAATAACAGATACCCGGGAGTGAGTTACAGACTGGAATCTAATCGAGGGGTTCGGGGTGGTTTATATATAGAATAACAGATACCCG
The DNA here is from genome assembly GCA_026770705.1 of Isurus oxyrinchus. Lineage (NCBI taxonomy): Eukaryota > Metazoa > Chordata > Chondrichthyes > Lamniformes > Lamnidae > Isurus > Isurus oxyrinchus. The sequence goes on along the minus strand of JANJGN010003534.1, from coordinate 21,884 downwards.
GGAGTGAGTTACAGACTGGAATCTAATTGAGGGGTTCAGGGTGGTTTATATATAGAATAACAGATACCCGGGAGTGAGTTACAGACTGGAATCTAATCGAGGGGTTCGGGGTGGTTTATATATAAAATAACAGATACCCGGGAGTGAGTTACAGACTGGAATCTAATCGAGGGGTTCGGGGTGGTTTATATATAGAATAACAGATACCCGGGAGTGAGTTACAGACTGGAATCTAATCGAGGGGTTCGGGGTGGTTTATATATAGGATAACAGATACCCGGGAGTGAGTTACAGACTGGAATCTAATCGAGGGGTTCGGGGTGGTTTATATATAGGATAACAGATACCCGGGAGTGAGTTACAGGCTGGAATCTAATCGAGGGGTTCGGGGTGGTTTATATATAGAGTAACAGATACCCGGGAGTGAGTTACAGACTGGAATCTAATCGAGGGGTTCGGGGTGGTTTATATATAGAATAACAGATACCCGGGAGTGAGTTACAGACTGGAATCTAATCGAGGGGTTCGGGGTGGTTTATATATAGGATAACAGATACCCGGGAGTGAGTTACAGACTGGAATCTAATCGAGGGGTTCGGGGTGGTTTATATATAGGATAACAGATACCCGGGAGTGAGTTACAGGCTGGAATCTAATCGAGGGGTTCGGGGTGGTTTATATATAGAGTAACAGATACCCGGGAGTGAGTTACAGACTGGAATCTAATCGAGGGGTTCGGGGTGGTTTATATATAGAATAACAGATACCCGGGAGTGAGTTACAGACTGGAATCTAATCGAGGGGTTCATGTGGTTTATATATAGGATAACAGATACCCGGGAGTGAGTTACAGACTGGAATCTAATCGAGGGGTTCGGGGTGGTTTATATACAGGATAACAGATACCCGGGAGTGAGTTACAGGCTGGAATCTAATCGAGGGGTTCGGGGTGGTTTATATATAGAGTAACAGATACCCGGGAGTGAGTTACAGACTGGAATCTAATCGAGGGGTTCGGGGTGGTTTATATATAGAATAACAGATACCCGGGAGTGAGTTACAGACTGGAATCTAATCGAGGGGTGCGGGTGGTTTATATATAGAATAACAGATACCCGGGAGTGAGGTACAGACTGGAATCTAATCGCGGGGTGCGGGTGATTCTCCTGATTTTACTATCTGTTCTGGAAAAGCCTGAGCAGAATCTCACAGAACTGATGATTCATTCTGTGAGACAAGTGAGAAAAGATCACGCGCCTGCTGTAGCTGTTAGGGACAGTCTTTGTTTGTCTAAAGAGAATAACAAGAGCATTTTCTAGCCCAGGCCTGTTACACCACGAGGATAGATATAGAGTAAATCACCCTCTGCACCGTCCACATCAAACAATCACAGGAGAGGTAGAGAACGGGGTTAGATACAGAGGAAAGCCTCCTCTACATTGTCTCCATCAAACACTCCCTGGACAGGTACAGCACAGGGTGAGATACAGAGTAAATGTCCCTCTACACTGAACCCATCAAATACGCCCAGGACATGTACAGCATGGGGTTAGATACAGAGTAAAGCTCCCTCTACACTGTCCCCATCAAACACTCCCAGGACAGGTATAGCACGGGGTTAGATACAGAGTAAAGCTCCCTCTACACTGTCCCCATCAAACACTCCAAGGACAGGTACAGCACGGGGTTAGATACAGAGTAAATCTCTCTCTACACTGTCCCCATCAAACACTCCAAGGACAGGTACAGCACGGGGTTAGGTGCAGAGTAAATCTACCTCTACACTGTACCAATCAAACACTCCCAGGAATGGTACAGCACGGGGTTAGATACAGAGTAAATCTCCCTCTACGCTGTCCCCATCAAATAATCCAGGATAGGTACAGCACGGGGTTAGATACAGAGTAAATCTCCGTCTATACTATTCCCATCAAACATTCCCAGGACAGGTACAGCACAGGGTTAAATACAGAGTAAATCTCCCTCTACACAGTCCCCATCAAACACTCCCAGGACAAGTGCTGCACGGGGTTACATACAGAGTAAATCTCCCTCTACACTGTCCCCATCAAAAATTACCTGGACAGGTACAGCACAGGGTTGGATAGACAGTAAAGCTCCCGCTACATTGCTCCCATCAAACACTCCCAGGACAGGTATTACACAGGTTCAGATACAGAGTAAAGCTCCCTCTACACCGTCCCCAACAAACACTCCCACGACAGGTACAGCACGGGGTTAGATACAGCGTAAAGCTCCCTCTACACTGTTCCCATCAAACACTCCCAGGACAGGTACAGCACAGGTTAGATACAGAGTAAATCTCCCTCTACACTGTCCCCATGAAACACCCCCAGGACAGGTACAGCACGGGGTTAGATACAGAGTAAATCTCCATCTATACTGTCCCCATCAAACACTCCCAGGACAGGTATTACACAGGTTCAGATACAGAGTAAATCTCCCTCTACACTGTCCCCATCAAACACTCACCAGACAGGTACAGCACGTGGTTAGATACAGAGTAAAGCTCCCTCCACACTGCCCCCATCAAACACTCCCAGGACAGGTACAGCATGGTGTTAGATACAGTATAAAACTCCCTCTACACTGTCCCATCCAACACTCCCAGGACAGGTACAGCACGGGGTTAGATACAGGGTAAAGCTCCCTCTACACTGCCCCCATCAAACACCCCCAAGACAGGTATTACGCAGGTTCAGATACAAAGTAAATCTCCCTCGACACTGTCCCCATCAAACACTCCCAGGACAGGTACAGAACGGGTTTAGATACAGAGTAAAGCTCCCTCCACACTGCCCCCATCCAACACTCCCATCACAGGTACAACGCGGGGCTAGATACAGAGTAAATCTCGCTCTACACTGTCCCCATCAAACACTCCCAGGACAGGTACATCACGAGTTTAGATACAGAGTAAAGCTCCCTCTACCCTGTCCCCATCAAACACTCCCAGGATAGGTACTAGACAGGGTTAGATACAGATTAAAGCTCTCTCTGCACTGTCCCCATCAAAGACGCCCAGGACAAGTACAGCACGGGTTTACATACAGGGTAAATCTCCCTGTACACTGTCCCCATCAAACACTCCCAGGACAGGTACAGCACGGGTTAGATACAGAGTAAATCTCCCTCTACACTGTCCCCATCAAACAGTCCCAAGACAGGTACAGCACAGGGTTCGATACAGAGTAAATCTCCCTCTACACTGTCCCCATCAAACACTCCCAGGACAGGTACAACGCGGGGCTAGATACAGAGTAAATCTCGCTCTACACTGTCCCCATCAAACACTCCCAGGACAGGTACATCACGAGTTTAGATACAGAGTAAAGCTCCCTCTACCCTGTCCCCATCAAACACTCCCAGGATAGGTACTAGACAGGGTTAGATACAGATTAAAGCTCTCTCTGCACTGTCCCCATCAAAGACGCCCAGGACAAGTACAGCATGGGTTTACATACAGGGTAAATCTCCCTCTGCACTGTCCCCGTCAAAAACTACCTGGACAGGTACAGCACGGGGTTAGATACAGAGTAAATCTCCCTCTACACTGTCCCCATCAAACACTCACAGGACAGGTACAGCACGGGGTTAGATACAGAGTAAATCTTCCTCTACATTGTCCCCAAAAAACACTCCCAGGACAGGTAGAGCATGGGGTTAGATACAGAGTAAATCTCCCTCTACACTGTCCCCATCAAACACTCCCAGGACAGGTACTGCACGGGGTTAGATACAGAGTAAATCTCCCTCTATACTGTCCCCATCAAACACTCCCAGGACAGGTACTGCACGGGGTTAGATACAGAGTAAATCTCCCTCTACACTGTCCCCATCAAACACTCCCAGGACAGGTACAGCACGGGGTTAGATACGGAGTAAATCTCCCTCTACACTGTCCCCATCAAACACTCCCAGGACAGGAACAGCACGGGGTTAGATACAGAGTAAATCACCCTCTGCACTGTCCCCATCAAACACTCCCAGGACAGGTACAGCACGGGGTTAGATACAGAGTAAATCTCCCTCTACACTGTCCCCCTCAAACAGTCCCATGACAGGTACAGCACGGGGTTAGATACAGAGTAAAGCTCCGTCTACACTGCCGCCATCAAACACTCCCAGGACAGGTACAGCAGCGGGTTAGATATAGAATAAATCTACCTCTACACTGTCCCCATCAAACAGTCCCATGACAGGTACAGCACAGGGTTGGATACAGAGTAAATCTCCGTCTACACTGCTGCCATCAAACACTCCCAGGACAGGGACTGCACGGTGTTAGATACAGAGTAAATCTCCCTCTACACTGTCCCAATCAAACAGTCCCATGACAGGTACAGCACGGGGTAAGATACAGAGTAAAGCTCTCTGTACACTGTCCCCATCAAACACTCCCAGGACAGGTGCAGCACGGGGTTAGATACAGAGTAAATCTCCCTCGACACTGTACCCATCAAACACTCCCAGGACAGGCACAGCACGGGTTTAGATACAGTGTAAAGCTCCCTCTATACTGTCCCCACCTAACACTCCTAGGATAGGTACTGCAGCGGGCGGTTTAGATACAGAGTAAGTCTCCAGCTACACTCTCACCATCAAACACTCCCAGGACAAGTACAGCACGGAGATACATAGAGCGTAAATCTCCCTGTACTGTCCCCATCAAACATCCCAGGACAGGTACAGCACAGGGTTAGATACAGAAGTAAAGGTCCATCAATATTGTCCACATCAAACACTCCCAGGATATCTACAGCACGGTGTTAGATACAGAGTAAATCTCCAACTACACTGCCGCATCAAACTCTCCCAGGACAGGTACAGCACGTGTTAAATACAGAGTAAAACTCACTCTATGCTGTCCCCATCAAACACTCCCAGGACAGGTACAACACGGGGTTAGATACAGAGAAAAGCTTCCTCTACACTGTCCCCATCAAACACTCCCAGGACAGGTACAGCACGGGGTTAGATACAGAGTAAAGCTCCCTCTACACTGTCCCCATCAAACACTCCCAGGACAGGTACAGCACGGGGTTAGATACAGAGTAAATCTCCATCTACACTGTCCCAATCAAACACTCCCAGGACAGGTACAGCACGGGGTTAGATACAGAGTAAATCTCCCTCTACACTGTCCCCATCAAACACTCCCAGGTCAGGTACAGCACGGGGTTAGATACAGAGTAAATCTCCCTCTACACTGCCCCCATCAAATACTCCCAGGACAGGTACAGCACGGGGTTAGATACAGAGTAAATCTCCCTCTACTCTGTCCCCATCAAACACTCCCAGGACAGGTAAAGCACGGGGTTAGATACAGAGTAAAGCTCCCTCTACACTCGCCCCATCAAACACTCCCAGGACAGGTACAGCACGGGGTTAGATATAGAGTAAAGCTCTCTCTACACTATCCCCATCAAACACTCCCAGGACAGGTATTACACAGGTTCAGATACAGAGTAAATCTCCCTCTACACTATCCTCATCAAACATTCACCGGATAGGTACAGCACAGGGTGAGGTAAAGAGTAAAGCTCCCTCTACACTGCCCCCATCAAACACTCCCAGGAAAGGTACTAGACAGGGTTAGATACAGATTAAATCTCCCTCTAAGCTGTCCGCATCAAACACTCCCAGGACAGGTACAGCACGGGGTTAGATACAGAATAAAGCTCCCTCTACGCTGTCCCCATCAAACACTCCCAGGACAGGTACAGCCTGGCGTTAGATAAAGAGTAAAGATCCCTCTACACTGTGCCCATCAAACACTCCTAGGACAGGTACAGCCTGGAGTTACATAAAGAGTAAAGCTCCCTCTGCCCTGTCCCCATCAAACACTCCCAGGACAGGTACAGCACATTGTTCGATACAGAGTAAATCTCCCTCTACACTGTCTCCATCAAACACTCCCAAGACAGGTACTACACGGGGTTACATACAGAGTAAATCTCCCTCTTCACTGTCCCCATAAAACACTCCCAGGACAGGTACAGCACAGGGTTAGATGTAGAGTAAATCTCTCTCTACACTGTCCCCATCAAACACTCCCAGGACAGGTACAGCACGGGGTTAGATAAAGAGTAAATTTCCCTCTATGCTGTCCCCATCAAACAGTCCCAGGACAGCTACAGCACGGCGTTAGAAACAGAGTAAAGATCCCTCTACACTGTCCCCCTCAAACACGCCCAGGAACAGTACAGCCTGGGGTTAGATACAGAGTAAAGCTCCCGCTACGCTGTCCCCATCAAACACTCCCAGGACAGGTACAGCACGGGGTTAGACACAGAGTAAAGATCCCTCTACACTGTTCCCATCAAACAGTCCCTGGACAGGTACAGAACGGGGTTAAATACAGAGTAAATCTCCCTCTACACTGCCCCCAACAAACACTCCCAGGACAGGTACAGCACGGGGTTAGACACAGAGTAAAGATCCCTCTACACTGTTCCCATCAAACAGTCCCTGGACAGATACAGAACGGGGTTAAATACAGAGTAAATCTCCCTCTACACTGTCCCCATCAAACACTCGCAGGACAGGTACAGCATGGGGTTAGACACAGAGTAAAGATCTCTCTACACTGTGCCCATCTAACACTCCCAGGACAGATACAGCACGGGGTTAGATACAGATTAAATCTCCCTCTACACTGTCCACATCAAACACTCCCAGGACAGGTACAGCATGGGGTTAGATACAGAGTAAAGCTCCCTCTACACTGTCCCAATCAAACACTCCAAGGATAGGTACAGCACGGGGTTAGATACGGAGTAAATCTCCCTCTACACTGTCCCCATCAAACACTCCCTGGACATGTACAGCACAGGGTTAGATACAGGGTAACTCTCCCTCTACACTGTCCCCATCAAACACTCCCAGGACAGGTACAGCACGGGGTTAGATACAGAGTAAATCTCCCGCTGCACAGTCCCCAACAAACGCTTCCAGGACAGGTACAGCACGGGGTTACATACAGAGTCAAACTCAGTCTATACTGTCCACATCCAACACACCCAGGACAGGTAAAGCACAAGGTTAGATACAGGGTAAATCTCCCTCTACACTGTCCCCATCAAACACTCTCAGGACAGGTACAGCACGGGGTTAGATACAGAGAAAAGCTCTCTGTACACTGTCCCCATCAAACACTGCCAGGACAGGTAAACGCTGTTAGATACAGACTAAATCTCCATCTGCAATATCCCCATCAAACACTCCCTGGACAGGCACAGCACGGTTTTAGATACAGTGTAAAGCTCCCTCTATACTGTCCCCACCTAATACTCCGAGGATAGGTACAGCAGCAGTTTAGATACAGAGTAAATCTCCCTCTACACTGTCCCCATCAAACACTCCCAGGACAGGTACAGCACACTGTTAGATACAGAGTAAATCTCCCTTTACACTGTCCCCATCAAACACTCCCAGGACAGGTACAGCACGGGGTTAGATACAGAGTAAAGCTCCCTATACACTATCCCCATCAAACACTCCCAGGACAGGCACTGCACGGGATTAGATACAGTATAAATCTCCCTCTATACTGTCCCCACCTAACAGTCCTAGGACAGGTACAGCACGGGGTTAGATACAGAGTAAAGCTCCCTCTACACTGTGCCCATCAAACACTCCCAGGACAGGTACAGCACGGGGTTAGATACAGAATAAATCACCCGCTACCCTCTTCCCATCAAACATCCCAGGACAGGTACAGCACGGGGTTAGATACAGAGTAAAGCTCCCTCAATATTGTCCACATCAAACACTCCCAGGACAGGTACAACACGGGGTTAGATACAGAGAAAAGCTTCCTCTACACTGTCCCCATCAAACACTCCCAGGACAGGTACAGCACGGGGTTAGATACAGAGTAAGTCTCCCTCTACACTGTCCCCATCAAACACTCCCAGGACAGGTACAGCACGGGGTTAGATACAGAGTAAATCTCCCTCTACACTGTCCCAATCAAACAGTCCCATGACAGGTACAGCACGGGGTAAGATACAGAGTAAAGCTCTCTGTACACTGTCCCCATCAAACACTCCCAGGACAGGTGCAGCACGGGGTTAGATACAGAGTAAATCTCCCTCGACACTGTACCCATCAAACACTCCCAGGACAGGCACAGCACGGGTTTAGATACAGTGTAAAGCTCCCTCTATACTGTCCCCACCTAACACTCCTAGGATAGGTACTGCAGCGGGCGGTTTAGATACAGAGTAAGTCTCCAGCTACACTCTCACCATCAAACACTCCCAGGACAAGTACAGCACGGAGATACATAGAGCGTAAATCTCCCTGTACTGTCCCCATCAAACATCCCAGGACAGGTACAGCACAGGGTTAGATACAGAAGTAAAGGTCCGTCAATATTGTCCACATCAAACACTCCCAGGATATCTACAGCACGGTGTTAGATACAGAGTAAATCTCCAACTACACTGCCGCATCAAACTCTCCCAGGACAGGTACAGCACGTGTTAAATACAGAGTAAAACTCACTCTACGCTGTCCCCATCAAACACTCCCAGGACAGGTACAACACGGGGTTAGATACAGAGAAAAGCTTCCTCTACACTGTCCCCATCAAACACTCCCAGGACAGGTACAGCACGGGGTTAGATACAGAGTAAAGCTCCCTCTACACTGTCCCCATCAAACACTCCCAGGACAGGTACAGCACGGGGTTAGATACAGAGTAAATCTCCATCTACACTGTCCCAATCAAACACTCCCAGGACAGGTACAGCACGGGGTTAGATAGAGAGTAAGTCTCCCTCTACACTGTCCCCATCAAACACTCCCAGGACAGGTACAGCACGGGGTTAGATACAGAGTAAATCTCCATCTACACTGTCCCAATCAAACACTCCCAGGACAGGTGCAGCACGGGGTTAGATACAGAGTAAAGCTCCCTCTACACTGTCCCCATCAAACACTCCCAGGACAGGTACAGCACGGGGTTAGATACAGAGTAAATCTCCCTCTACACTCGCCCCATCAAACACTCCCAGGACAGGTACAGCACGGGGTTAGATATAGAGTAAAGCTCTCTCTACACTATCCCCATCAAACACTCCCAGGACAGGTATTACACAGGTTCAGATACAGAGTAAATCTCCCTCTACACTATCCTCATCAAACATTCACCGGATAGGTACAGCACAGGGTGAGGTAAAGAGTAAAGCTCCCTCTACACTGCCCCCATCAAACACTCCCAGGAAAGGTACTAGACAGGGTTAGATACAGATTAAATCTCCCTCTAAGCTGTCCCCATCAAATACTCCTAGGAAAGGTACAGCACGGGGTTAGATACAGAGTAAAGCTCCCTCTACGCTGTCCCCATCAAACACTCCCAGGACAGGTACAGCCTGGCGTTAGATAAAGAGTAAAGATCCCTCTACACTGTGCCCATCAAACACTCCTAGGACAGGTACAGCCTGGAGTTACATAAAGAGTAAAGCTCCCTCTGCCCTGTCCCCATCAAACACTCCCAGGACAGGTACAGCACATTGTTCGATACAGAGTAAATCTCCCTCTACACTGTCTCCATCAAACACTCCCAAGACAGGTACTACACGGGGTTACATACAGAGTAAATCTCCCTCTTCACTGTCCCCATAAAACACTCCCAGGACAGGTACAGCACAGGGTTAGATGTAGAGTAAATCTCTCTCTACACTGTCCCCATCAAACACTCCCAGGACAGGTACAGCACGGGTTTAGATACAGAGTGAATCTGCCACTACACTGTCCCCATCAAACACTCCCAGGACAGGTACAGCACGGGGTTAGATAAAGAGTAAATTTCCCTCTATGCTGTCCCCATCAAACACTCCCAGGACAGGTACAGCACAGGGTTAGATACAGAGTAAAGCTCCCTCTACACCGTCCCCATCAAACACTCCAAGGATAGGTACAGCACGGGGTTAGATACGGAGTAAATCTCCCTCTACACTGTCCCCATCAAACACTCCCTGGACATGTACAGCACAGGGTTAGATACAGGGTAACTCTCCCTCTACACTGTCCCCATCAAACACTCCCAGGACAGGTACAGCACGGGGTTAGATACAGAGTAAATCTCCCGCTGCACAGTCCCCAACAAACGCTTCCAGGACAGGTACAGCACGGGGTTACATACAGAGTCAAACTCAGTCTATACTGTCCACATCCAACACACCCAGGACAGGTAAAGCACAAGGTTAGATACAGGGTAAAGCTCCCTAAACACTGTCCCATCAAACACTCCCAGGACAGGTACAGCACGGGGTTAGATACAGAGTAAATCTCCCTCTACACTGTCCCCATCAAACACTCCCAGGACAGGTACAGCATGGGGTTAGATACAGAGTAAATCTCCCTCTACACTGTCCCCATCAAACACTCTCAGGACAGGTACAGCACGGGGTTAGATACAGAGAAAAGCTCTCTGTACACTGTCCCCATCAAACACTGCCAGGACAGGTAAACGCTGTTAGATACAGACTAAATCTCCATCTGCAATATCCCCATCAAACACTCCCTGGACAGGCACAGCACGGTTTTAGATACAGTGTAAAGCTCCCTCTATACTGTCCCCACCTAATACTCCGAGGATAGGTACAGCAGCAGTTTAGATACAGAGTAAATCTCCCCCTACACTGTCCCCATCAAACACTCCCAGGACAGGTACAGCACACTGTTAGATACAGAGTAAAGCTCCCTCTACACTGTCCCCATCAAACACTCCCAGGACAGGTACAGCAGCAGTTTAGATACAGAGTAAATCTCCCTCTACACTGTCCCCATCAAACACTCCCAGGACAGGTACAGCACACTGTTAGATACAGAGTAAATCTCCCTTTACACTGTCCCCATCAAACACTCCCAGGACAGGTACAGCACGGGGTTAGATACAGAGTAAAGCTCCCTATACACTATCCCCATCAAACACTCCCAGGACAGGTACAGCACGGGGTTAGATACAGAGTAAATCTCCCTCTGCACTGTCCCCATCAAACACTCCCAGGACAGGTACAGCACGGGATTAGATACAGTATAAATCTCCCTCTATACTGTCCCCACCTAACAGTCCTAGGACAGGTACAGCACGGGGTTAGATACAGAGTAAAGCTCCCTCTACACTGTGCCCATCAAACACTCCCAGGACAGGTACAGCACGGGGTTAGATACAGAATAAATCACCCGCTACCCTCTTCCCATCAAACATCCCAGGACAGGTACAGCACGGGGTTAGATACAGAGTAAAGCTCCCTCAATATTGTCCACATCAAACACTCCCAGGACAGGTACAGCACGGAGTTAGATACAGAGTAAATCTCCATCTACACTGCCCCATCAAACTCTCCCAGGACAGGTACAGCAATGGATTAGATACAGAGTAAAACTCGGTCTACGCTGTCCCCATCAAACACTCCCAGGACAGGTACAGCACAGGGTTAGAAACAGAGTAAATCTCCCTCTACACTGTCCCCATCAAACACTCCCAGGACAGGTACAGCACAGGGTTAGATACAGAGTAAAGCTCCATCTACACTGTCCACATCAAACACTCCCAGGACAGGTACAGCACGGGATGAGACACATAGAAAAGCATCCTCTACACTGTCCCCATCAAACACTTTCAGGACAGGTACAGCATGGGGACAATACAGAGTAATTCTCCCTCTACACTGTCCCCATCAAACACTCCCAGGACAGGTACAGCACGGGGTTAGATACAGAGCAAATCTCCATCTACGCTATCCCCATCAAACACTCCCGGGGCAGGTACAGTGCGGGGTTAGATTCAGAGTAAATCTCCCACTACACTGTCCCACCAAACATTCCCAGGACAGGTACAGCACGGGGTTAGATACAGAGTAAATCTCCCTTTACACTGTCCCCATCAAACACTCCAAGGACAGGTACAGCACGGGGTTAGATACAGAGTAAATCTCCCTCTACACTGTCCCATCAAACTCTCCCAGGACAGGTACAGCACGGGGTTAGATACAGAGTAAAGCTCCCTATACACTATCCCCATCAAACACTCCCTGGACAGGCACTGCACGGGATTAGATACAGTATAAATCTCCCTCTATACTGTCCCCACCTAACAGTCCTAGGACAGGTACAGCACGGGGTTAGATACAGAGTAAAGCTCCCTCGACACTGTGCCCATCAAACACTCCCAGCACAGGTACAGCACGGGGTTAGATACAGAGTAAATCACCCGCTACCCTCTTCCCATCAAACATCCCAGGACAGGTACAGCACGGGGTTAGATACAGAGTAAAGCTCCCTCAATATTGTCCACATCAAACACTCCCAGGACAGGTACAGCACGGAGTTAGATACAGAGTAAATCTCCATCTACACTGCCCCATCAAACTCTCCCAGGACAGGTACAGCAATGGATTAGATACAGAGTAAAACTCGGTCTAGGCTGTCCCCATCAAACACTCCCAGGACAGGTACAGCACAGGGTTAGATACAGAGCAAAGCTCCCTCGACATTGTCCCCATCAAACACTCCCAGGACAGGTACAGCACAGGGTTAGAAACAGAGTAAATCTCCCTCTACACTGTCCCCATCAAACACTCCCAGGACAGGTACAGCACAGGGTTAGATACAGAGTAAAGCTCCATCTACACTGTCCACATCAAACACTCCCAGGACAAGAACAGCACGGGATTAGACACATAGAAAAGCATCCTCTACACTGTCCCCATCAAACACTTTCAGGACAGGTACAGCATGGAGACAATACAGAGTAATTCTCCCTCTAAACTGTCCCCATCAAACACTCCCAGGACAGGTACAGCACGGGGTTAGATACAGAGCAAATCTCCATCTACGCTATCCCCATCAAACACTCCAGGGGCAGGTACAGTGCAGGGTTAGATACAAGGTAAATCTCCCACTACACTGTCCCACCAAACATTCCCAGGACAGGTACAGCAGGGGGTTAGATACAGAGTAAATCTCCCTTTACACTGTCCCCATCAAACACTCCAAGGACAGGTACAGCACAGGGTTAGATACAGAGTAAATCTCCCTCTACACTGTCCCATCAAACTCTCCCAGGACAGGTACAGCACGGGGTTAGATACAGAGTAAAGCTCCCTCTACACTGTCCCCATCAAACACTCCCTGGACAGGTACAGCACGGGGTTAGATACAGAGTAAAGCTCCATCTACACTGTCCCCATCAAACACTCCCTGGACAGGTACAGCACGGGGTAAGATACAGAGTAAATCTCCCTCTACACTGTCCCACCAAACATTCCCAGGACACGTACAGCACAGGATTAGATGCAGAGCAAACCTCCACACTGTCCCCATCAAACACTCCAAGGACAGCGAAAACATGGGGTTAGATAGAGGTAAAGTTCCCTCAAAATATCCCCATCAAACACTCCCAGGACAGGTACAGCACAGGGTTAGGTACAGAGTAAAGCTCCCTCTACACTGTTCCCATCAAACACTCCCAGGACAGGTACAGCACGGGGTTAGATACAGAGTAAAGCTCCCTCTACACTGTTCCCATCAAACACTCCCAGGACAGGGAAAGCATGGGGACAATACAGAGTAATTCTACCTGTACAATGTCCCCATCAAACACTCCCAGGACAGGTACAGCACGGGGTTACATACAGACAAATCTCCCACTACACTGTCCCCATCAAACACTCCCAGGACACATACAAAGCGGAGTTAGATACAGAGTAAAGCGCCTTCTACCCTGTCCCCATCAATCACTCGCAGGACAGGTACAGCACGGGTTGAGATACAGAGTAAAGCTCCCTCTACACTGTCCCAAACAAACACTCCCAGGACAGGGACAGCATGGGTTACATACAGAGTAAAGCGCCCTCTACACTGTCCTCATCAATCACTCGCAGGACAGGTACAGCACGGGGTGAGATACAGAGTAAAGTTCCCTCTACACTGTCACCATTAAACACCACCAGGACAGGGACAGCACGGGGTACGATACAGAGTAAATCTCCCACTACACGGACCTCATCAAACATTATGAGGAGAGGTAAAGCACGGGGTTACATACAGTGTAAAGCCCCCTCTGGCACTATCCCAATCAAAAACTCCCAGGACAGGTACAGCACGGGGTTAGATACAGAGTAAATCTCCCTCTACACTGTCCCCATCAAACACTCCCAGGACAGCTACAGCACGGGGCTAGATACAGAGTAAATCACCCTCTACACTGTCCCCATCAAACACTCCCAGGACAGGTACAACACGGGTGTAGATACAGAATAAATCTCCCTCTATACTGTCCCCATCAAATACTCCCAGGACAGGTACAGCACCGAGTTGGATACACAGCAAAGCTCCATCTACACTATCCCCATCAAACACTCCCAGGACAGATACAGCACAGGGTCAGATACAGAATAAATCTACCCCTACACTGTCCCCATCAAATACTCCCAGGACAGGTACAGCGCGGGTTTAGATACAGAATAAATCTCCCTCTACACTGTCCCCATCAAATACTCCCAGGACAGGTACAGCACGGGGTTAGATACAGAGTAAATCTCCCTCTACACTGTCCCCATCAAACACACCCAGGACAGGTATAGCATGGGGTTAGATACAGAGTGAATCTTCTTCTACCCTGTTCTCAACAAAAACTCCCAGGACAGGTACCGCACAGTGTTAGTTACAGAGTAAATCTCCCTCTACACTGTCCCCATCAAACACTCCCAGGACAGGTACAGCACGGGGTTAGATACAGAGTAAATCACCCTCTACACTATCCCAGTCAAACACTCTCGGGAAAGGTACAGCACGGGTTTAGATACAGAGTATCTGTATCAAAACATACAGATACAACACCTGTCCCCATTCTGAGGACAGGTACAGCACGGTGTTAGATACTGAATAAAGCTCCCTCTACCCTGTCCTCATCAAACACTGCCAGGACAGGTACAGCACGGGGTGAGATACATAGTAAAGATCCCTCTACAATATTCCCAACAAACACTGCCAGGACAGGTACAGCACGGGGTTCGATACAGAGTAAATCTCCCTCTACACCGTCCCCATCAAACACTCCCAGGACAGGTACAGCATGGTGTTAGATACAGAGTAAATCTCCCGCTATACTGTCTCCACCTAACACTCCCAGGACAGTTACAGCACGTGTTTAGATACAGAGTAAAGCTCCCTCTCCACTTTCCCCATCAAACACTCCCAGGACAGGTACAACACGTGGTTAGATACAGAGTAAATCTCCCTCTACACTGTCCCCATCAAACATTCCCAGGACAGGTACAACACGTAGTTAGATACAGAGTAAATCTCCCTCTACACTGTCCCCATCAAAAACTACATGGAGAGGTACATCACGGGGTGAGATACAGAGTAAAGCTCCCTCGACACTGTCCCCATCAAACACTCCCAGGACAGGTACAGCACGGGGTTAGATACAGAGTAAATCTCCCTCTACTCTGTCCCCATCAAACAGTCCCAGGACAGGTACATCACGGGGTTAGATACAGAGTAAATCTCCCTCGACACTATTCCCAACAAACACTCCCAGGACAGGTACAGCACGGGCTTAGATACAGAGTAAATCTCCCTCTACACAGTCCACATCAAACACTCCCAGGACAAGTACCGCACGGGGTTAGATACAGAGTTAATATCCCTCTACAATGTCCCCATCAAACACTCCCAGGACAGGGACAGCACGGGTTTAGATACAGAGTAAAGCTCCCTCTACACTGTCCTCATCAAGCCCTCCCAGGATAGGTACAGCAAGGGGTTAGATACAGATTAAAGCTCACTCTACACTGCCCCCATCAAACACTCTCAGGACAGGTACAGCACGGGGTTAGATACAGAGTAAATCTCCCTCTACACTGTCCCCATCAAACACTCCCAGGACAGGTACTGCACGGGGTTAGGTACAGAGTAAATCTCCCTCTACACTGTCCCCATCAAACACTCCCAGGACAGGGACAGCACGGGGTTAGATACAGTGTAAATCTCCATCTACCCAGTCCCCATCAAACACTCCCAGGACAGGTACAGCACAGGGTTAGATACATAGTAAATCTCCCTCTGCTCTGTCCCCAACAAACACTACTAGGACAGGTACAGCACGGGGTTAGATAGAGTAAATCTCCCTCTACACTGCCCCATCAAACACTCTCAGGAGAGGCACAGCGTGGGTTTAGATACAAGGTAAATCTCCCCCTACACTGTCCCCATCAAACCATCCAGGAGAGGTACAGCACAGGGTTAGATACAGAGAATATCTCCCTCCGCACTGTCCCCATCAAAATGTCCCAGGACAGGGACAGCACAGGGTTAGATACAGAGTAAATCTACCTCTACACTGTCCCCATCAAACACTCCCAGGACAGGTACAGCACCGAGTTGGATACACAGCAAAGCTCCATCTACACTATCCCCATCAAACACTCCCAGGACAGGTACAGCACAGGGTCAGATACAGAATAAATCTACCCCTACACTGTCCCCATCAAATACTCCCAGGACAGGTACAGCATGGGATTAGATACAGAATAAATCTCCCTCTACACTGTCCCCATCAAATACTCCCAGGACAGGTACAGCACCGAGTTGGATACACAGCAAAGCTCCATCTACACTATCCCCATCAAACACTCCCAGGACAGGTACAGCACAGGGTCAGATACAGAATAAATCTACCCCTACACTGTCCCCATCAAATACTCCCAGGACAGGTACAGCACGGGTTTAGATACAGAATAAATCTCCATCTACACTGTCCCCATCAAATACTCCCAGGACAGGTACAGCACGGTGTTAGATACAGAGTAAATCTCCCTCTACACTGTCCCCATCAAACACACCCAGGACAGGTACAGCACGGGGTTTGATACAGAGTGAATCTTCTTCTACCCTGTCCTCAACAAAAACTCCCAGGACAGGTACCGCACAGTGTTAGTTACAGAGTAAATCTCCCTCTACACTGTCCCCATCAAACACTCCCAGGACAGGTACAGCACGGGGTTAGATACAGAGTAAATCTCCCTCTACACTGTCCCCATCAAACACTCCCAGGACAGGTACAGCACGGGTTTAGATACAGAGTAAATCACCCTCTACACTATCCCCATCAAAGACTCTCGGGACAGGTACAGCATGGGTTTAGATACAGAGTATCTGTATCAAAACATACAGATACAACACCTGACCCCATTCTGAGGACAGGTACAGCACGGTGTTAGATACTGAATAAAGCTCCCTCTACCCTGTCCTCATCAAACACTGCCAGGACAGGTACAGCACGGGGTGAGATACATAGTAAAGATCCCTCTACAATATTCCCAACAAACACTCCCAGGACAGGGACAACATGGGGTTAGATACAGAGTAAAGCTCCATCTACACTGTCCCCATCAAACACTCCCAGGACAGGTACAGCACGGTGTAAGATACAGAGTAAATCTCCCTCTACGCTGTCCCCATCAAACACTCCCTGGACAGGTACAGCACGGGGTGAGATACATAGCAAAACTCCCTCGACACTATTCCCAACAAACACTCCCAGGACAGGTACAGCACGGGATTAGATACGGAGTAAATCTCCCTCTACACTGTCCCCATCAAACACACCCAGGACAGGTACAGCACGGGGTTAGATACAGAGTAAATCTTCTTCTACCCTGTCCTCAACAAAAACTCCCAGGACCGGTACCGCACAGTGTTAGTTACAGAGTAAATCTCCCTCTACACTGTCCCCATCAAACACTCCCAGGACAGGTACAGCACGGGGTTAGATACAGAGTAAATCTCCCTCTACACTGTCCCCATCAAACACTCCCAGGACAGGTACAGCACGGGGTTAGATACAGAGTAAATCACCCTCTACACTATCCCCATCAAACACTCTCGGGACAGGTACAGCACGGGTTTAGATACAGAGTATCTGCATCAAAACATACAGATACAACACCTGTCCCCATTCTGAGGACAGGTACAGCACGGTGTTAGATACTGAATAAAGCTCCCTCTACCCTGTCCTCATCAAACACTGCCAGGACAGGTACAGCACGGGGTGAGATACATAGTAAAGATCCCTCTGCAATATTCCCAACAAACACTCCCAGGTCAGGTACAACATGGGGTTAGATACAGAGTAAAGCTCCATCTACACTGTCCCCATCAAACACTCCCAAGACAGGTACAGCACGGTGTAAGATACAGAGTAAATCTCCGTCTACGCTGTCCCCATCAAACACTCCCTGGACAGGTACAGCACGGGGTGAGATACATAGCAAAACTCCCTCGACACTATTCCCAACAAACACTCCCAGGACAGGTACAGCACGGGATTAGATACGGAGTAAATCTCCCTCTACACAGTCCACATCAAACACTCCCAGGACAGGTACAGCACCGGGTTAGATACAGAGTAAATCACCCTCTACACTGTCCCCATCAAACACTCTCAGGACAGGTACAGCACGGGGTTAGATACAGAGTAAAGCTCCCTCTACACTGTCCTCATCAAACACTCCCAGGACAGGTACAGCACGGGGTTAGATACAGAGTAAAGCTCCCTCTACACTGTCCTCATCAAACACTCCCAGGACAGGTACAGCACGGGGTTAGATACAGAGTAAAGCTCCCTCTACACTCTCCCCATCAAACACACCAAGGACAGATACAGCACGGGGTTACGTACAGAGTAAATCTCCCTCTACACTGTCCCCATCAAAAACTACCTGGACAGGTACAGCACGGGGTTAGATACAGAGTAAATCTCCATCTACCCAGTCCCCATCAAACACTACTAGGACAGGTACAGCACAGGGTTAGATACAGAGTAAAGCTCCTTCTACACTGTCCCCATCAAACACTCCCAGGACAGGTACAGCACAGGGTTAGATACATAGTAAATCTCCCTCTGCTCTGTCCCCATCAAACCCTACTAGGACAGGTACAGCACAGGGTTAGATACAGAGTAAAGCTCCATCTAAACTGTCCCCATCAACCACTCCCAGGACAGGTACAGCACGGGGTTAGATACAGAGTTAATCTCCCCCTACACTGACCCCATCAAACTGTCCCAGGACAGGGACAGCACAGGGTTAGATACAGAGTAAATCTCCCACTCCACTTTCCCCATCAAACACTCCCAGGCCAGGTACAGCACCGAGTTGGATACACAGCAAAGCTCCATCTTCACTATCCCCATCAAACACTCCCAGGACAGGTACAGCACAGGGTCAGATACAGAATAAATCTACCCCTACACTGTCCCCATCAAACACTCCCAGGACAGGTACAGCATGGGGTTAGATACAGAGTAAAGCTCCATCTAAACTGTCCCCATCAAATACTCCCAGGACAGGTGCAGCACGGGGTTAGATACAGAGTAAATCTCCCTCTACACTGTCCTCAACAAAAACTCCCAGGACAGGTACAGCACGGTGTTAGATACAGAGTAAATCTCCCTCTACACTGTCCCCATCAAACACTCCCAGGACAGTTACAGCACAGGGTTAGATACAGAGTAAATCTCCCTCTACACTGTCCCCATCAAACACTCCCAGGACAGGTACAGCACGGTGTTAGATACAGACTAAATCTCCCTCTACACTGTCCCCATCAAACACTCCCAGGACAGGTACAGCATGGGGTTAGATACAGAGTAAAGCTCCCTCCACACTCTCCCCATCAGATACTCCAGGGAGAGGTACAGCACGGGGTTAGATACAGAGTAAATCTCCCTCTGCACTGTCCCCATCTAACACTCCCAGGACAGGTACAACACGGGGTTAGATACAGAGTAAATCTCCCTCTACACTGTCCCCATCAAAAACTACCTGGGCAGGTAGAGCACGGGGTTAGATACAGAGTAAAGCTCCATCTACACTGTCCCCATCAAACACTCCCAGGACAGGTACAACACGGGGTTAGATACAGAGTAAATCTCCCTCTGCACTGTCCCCATCTAACACTCCCAGGACAGGTACAACACGGGGTTAGATACAGAGTAAATCTCCCTCTACACTGTCCCCATCAAACACTCCCAGGACAGGTACAGCACAGGGTTAGATACAGAGTAAATCTCCCTCTACACTGTCCCCATCAAACATTGCCAGGACATGTACAGCACGCTGTTAGATACAGAGTAAATCTCCCTCTACACTGTCCCCATCAAACACTCACCGGACAGTTACAGCACAGGGGTTAAATACAGAGTAAAACTCCCTCTTCACTGAACCCATCAAACACTCCCAGGACAGGTGCAGCACAGGGTTTGATACAGAGTAAATCTCCCGCTATCCTGTCCACATTTAACACTCCCAGGGCAGTTACAGCACGGGGTTAGATACAGAGTAAATCTCCCTCTACATTGTCCCCATCAAACACTCACAGGACAGGTACAGCACGGGGATAGATACAGAGTAAATCTCCCTCCACACTGTCCCCATCAAACACTCCCAGGACAGGAACAGCACGGGGTTAGATACAGAGTAAATCTCCCTCTACACTGTCCCCATCAAACACTCCCAGGACAGGTACAGCACGAGGATAGATACAGAGTAAAGCTCCCTCTACACTGTCCCCATCAAACACTCCCAGGACAGGTGCAGCACAGGGTTCGATACAGAGTAAATCTCCCGCTATCCTGTCCACATTTAACACTCCCAGGGCAGTTACAGCACGGGGTTAGATACAGAGTAAATCTCCCTCTACATTGTCCCCATCAAACACTCACAGGACAGGTACAGCACGGGGATAGATACAGAGTAAATCTCCCTCTACACTGTCCCCATCAAACACTCCCAGGACAGGTACAGCACAGGGTTCGATACAGAGTAAATCTCCCGCTATCCTGTCCCCATTTAACACTCCCAGGGCAGTTACAGCACGGGGTTAGATACAGAGTAAAGCTCCCTCTACATTGTCCCCATCAAACACTCACAGGACAGGTACAGCACGGGGATAGATACAGAGTAAATCTCCCTCTACACTGTCCCCATCAAACACTCCAGGACAGGTACAGCACGGGGTTAGATACAGAGTAAATCTCCCTCTAGAGTGTCCCCATCAAACACTCCCAGGACAGGTACAGCACGGGGTGAGATACAGAGTAAATCTCCCTCTACACTGTCCCCATCAAACACTCCCAGGACAGGTACAGCACGAGGATAGATACAGAGTAAATCTCCCTCTACACCGTCCCCATCAAACACTCCCAGGACAGGTACAGCACGGGGGTTAGATACAGAGTAAATCTCCCTCTACACTGTCCCCATCAAACACTCCCAGGACAGGTACAGCACGAGGATAGATACAGAGTAAATCTCCCTCTACACCGTCCCCATCAAACACTCCCAGGACAGGTACAGCACGGGGTTAGATACAGAGTAAAGCTCCCTCTACACTGTCCCCATCAAACACTCCCAGGACAGGTACAGCACGGGGTTAGATACAGAGTAAATCTCCCTCTACACTGTCCCCATCAAACACTCCCAGGACAGGGACAGCACGAGGATAGATACAGAGTAAAGCTCCCTCTCTGCAGTGCCTGTCCAGGTTACAATTGTGGTTGCTCTGGAAAGTGCTGCATGTTTGTGGGGTGGTTTTCTGGAGCTCAGAGCCCTGGTCAGTGATCTTGTGGTCACCAGCGTTGGTGCGATGTCACTGTCAGGAGCGGGCATGTTTTCTGTGGCTGAATTGCGTGAACACAGTGAGATCGATGTTTACAGGGAGGGAGAGAGGGAGAGAGGGAGCGCGAGAGAGGGAAAGGGAGAGGGAGTGTGCGGGAGGGAGAAAGGACAGGAGAGGGAAGGGGAGAGAGGGAGGAAAGGGGAAGGGAGTCAGGGAGAGGG
>JANJGN010003533.1:0-44106 GCA_026770705.1 Isurus oxyrinchus | reverse complement strand
GGCGGTGCGCCCCGTGCGCGCGTCAGCTCTGGGAGTGTGTGTGTGTGTGTCTGGCTCTGGGAGTGTGTGTGTGTGTGTGTCTGGCTCTGGGAGTGTGTGTGTGTGTGTGTGTGTGTGTGTGTGGGGGGGGGGGTCTGGCTCTGGAGTGTGGGTCTGGGAGTGTGTGTGTGTGTGTGTCTGGGAGTGTATGTGTTTGTGTGGGTCTGGCTCTGGGAGTGTGTGTGGGGGTCTGGGAGTGTGTGTGTGTGAGAGTCTGGGTGTGTGTGTGTGTGTGGGTCTGGGAGTGTGTGTGTGTGGTGTGTGGGTCTGGCTGTGGGAGTGTGTGTGTGTGTGTGTGTGGGTCTGGGAGTGTGTGTGTGTGTGTTGGGTCTGGGAGTGTGTGTGTGGGTCTGGGAGTGTGTGTGTGTGTGGGTCTGGCTCTGGGAGTGTGTGTGTGTGTCTGGGAGTGTGTGGTGTGTGTGGGTCTGGCTCTGGGGGTGTGTGTGTGTGTGTGTATGTCTGGCTCTGGAGTGTGTGTGTGTGTCTGGGAGTGTGTGTGTGTGTGTGGCTCTGGGAGTGTGTGTGTGTGTGGGGGTCTGGGAGTGTGTGTGTGTCTGGGAGTGTGTGTGTGTGTGTGTCTGGAGTGTGTGTGTGTGTGTGTCTGGGAGTGTGTGTGTGTGTCTGGAGTGTGTGTGTGGGTCTGGGAGTTTGTGTGTGTGTGGGTCTGGGAGTTTGTGTGTGTGTGGGTCTGGGAGTGTGTGTGTGTGTGTGTGTGTCTGGGAGTGTGTGTGTGTGTGTGTGTGTGTGTGGCTCTGGGGGTGGGTGTGTGTGTGTGTGGGGGGGGGGTCTGGGAGTGTGTGTGTGTGTGTGTGGGTGGGTCTGGAGTGTGTGTGTGGCTCTGGGTGTGTGTGTGTGTGTGTGTGGCTCTGGGAGTATGTGTGTGTCGCTCTGGGAGTGTGTGTGTGTGTGGCTCTGGGTGTGTGTGTGTGTGTGTCTGGGAGTGTGTGTGTGTGGGTCTGGCTCTGGGAGTGTGTGTCTGGGAGTGTGTGTGTGTGTGTGTGTGGGTGGGTCTGGGAGTGTGAGTGTATGTGTCTGGGAGTGTGTGTGTGGGTCTGGGCGTGTGTGTGTATGTGTCTGGGAGTGTGTGTGTGGGTCTGGGCGTGTGTGTGGGTCTGGGCGTGTGTGTGGGTCTGGGCGTGTGTGTGTATCTGGGAGTGTGTGTGTGTGGGTCTGGCTCTGGGAGTGTGTGGGTGTGTGTGTGGCTCTGGGTGTGTGTGTGTGTGGCTCTGGGGGTGTGTGTGTGTGTGTGGCTCTGGGAGTGTGTGTGTGTGTGTCTGGCTCTGGGTGTGTGTGTGTGTGGCTCTGGGGGTGTGTGTGTGTGTGTGGCTCTGGAAGTGTGTGTGTGTGTGTCTGGCTCTGGGTGTGTGTGTGTGTGGCTCTGGGTGTGTGTGTGTGTGTGTGGCTCTGGGGGTGTGTGTGTGTGGCTCTGGGGTTGTTGTGTGTGTGTGTGTGGCTCTGGGGGTGTGTGTGTGTGTGGCTCTGGGGGTGTGTGTGTGTGTGTGGCTCTGGGGGTGTGTGTGTGTGTGTGTGGCTCTGGGGTGTGTGTGTGTGTGTGTGGCTCTGGGGGTGTGTGTGAGAGCCTTGTTGAATGCTTCCTCAGCTTTTCCCTCACTGTTGGTGACCCAGCTGAACTCTTAACACACTGAGGGCTATTTGTCTCAGTTTGTCTCTCTCTCTCTCTCTCTGACACTCTCTCTTTCTCTCTCTCCCCCTCCGTCTCTCTGTCCTTCTCTCCCTCTTTCTCTTCCTCTCCCTCTCTGTCTCTCTCTCTCTCTCTCTCTCTCTCATTCTGAACCAATCCGATCCAGTCCGCCAGTTGGCGGAGCCTCAGCTCACAGCCCCCCTGGGCAGTGCAGTCACCTGCTCGGTGATTCAGCTCGAAAGACAAACAGAAAACCCACTTCATCACGTGGGGTTTGGGATTAGATTTCAGCCGTGTGCTGTTAACACGAGGTGATGCCTGGCTTGGTATGAAGGCTGACTGTGTGTACGCAAGCCTTGGTGAGACACTGAGCAGCAGAGTTGCAGCATTTCTAATCCGTGTAAGCATCTTCGGTCCGTACAGTGGAACCTTGGAGTAAGAGATAACAGGCTGTGCTTGCTTTTCGATCCTGCCTTTTGCGAGCTTAGACGTGCCGAAGCGCTTCACAGCCAGGCGAGTTCTGTCTTACAGGAGTATGGTCAGTGTCGCAATTCAGGAAACGCAGCAGTTCCTTCGCGCACAGCAAGCTCCACAATTAGCAAGGCGCCCCGCAATGCTGCTGAGGGATAAGATTGACCGCAGGACACCAGAGGGAACACCCCCCCCCCCCTCCCCCCGCCCCCGGCAGCCCGTCTCCCAGGAGTGACCTCGGGATCTCTAACGCCTGCCCACCCCACGGTTTAACATCCCATCCCCCTCCTCCCAAAAGACGGCGCCTCCAACACTCCCGTGCTCCCTCAGCGCTGACCCTCCAACAGTGCGGCGCTCCCTCAGCACTGACCCTCCGACAGTGCGGCGCTCCCTCAGCACTGACCCTCCGACAGCGCGGCGCTCCCTCAGCGCTGACCCTCCGACAGCGCGGCGCTCCCTCAGTACTGACCCCTCCCACAGTGCGGCACTCTCTCAGCACTGACCGTCCGACAGTGTTCCCTCAGCGCTGACCCTCCGACAGTGCAGCTCTCCCTCAGCACTGACCCTCCGACAGTGCGGCGCTCCCTCAGCGCTGACCCTCCTACAGTGCGGCGCTCCCTCAGTACTGACCCTCCGACAGTGCGGCACTCTCTCAGCACTGACCGTCCGACAGTGTTCCCTCAGCGCTGACCCTCCGACAGTGCAGCTCTCCCTCAGCACTGACCCTCCCACAGCGCGGCGCTCCCTCAGCACTGACCCTCCAACAGCGCGGGTCTCCCTCAGCACTGACCCTCCCACAGCGCGGCGCTCCCTCAGCACTGACCCTCCCACAGCGCGGCGCTCCCTCAGCACTGACCCTCCAACAGCGCGGGTCTCCCTCAGCACTGACCCCTCCCAACAGCGCGGCGCTCCCTCAGCACTGACCCTCCAACAGCGCGGGTCTCCCTCAGCACTGACCCTCCCACAGCGCGGCGCTCCCTCAGCGTCGACCCTCGGACAGTGCGGGGTTGGGGGGGGCTCTCGATTCTCTCAGGCCACCTGACTTGAGGCAGGAGGGAGGGAACGAGGCGGGTCAGAGGGTGTTGGTGGGGAGGTGAGAGGGCTCGATGGGAACGGAAGGCGGGAGAGTGGCGGGGCGGGGGGGTGTGGGGAGGGCAAGTAAGACGGGCCAAGGGAGGGGTGGGGGGGGGGGGTTGAAAGGCTGCGGAGGGTGGTTGCAGGCGGAGCTGAGGGAGGTTCCTCGAGGCTGGGCAGCGAGGCTTCTGATCGCTACTGCACCCCACCCCTGAGGGCGTGGATGCCAAGGGGAGCTGTTGATGCCCCGCCTGCTGTCTCCCCAGAGCGTTGCCTCTGAATAACAGCCAACGGGGAAGAGGCACCTCCAGCAAGCGCCGGCACTCTGGGGAGCGGTCGGAATTTGTTCTGAGCGGACGCTGCTGCCATTGTCCGGTGCACTGCTGAAGGAGAGTGGCCTCTCCTCCGTCCCCCTCTTACCCCCCTGCTCCTCGTTCACTGGGCCTCTCCCTCCCTTCGATGCTCCCCTGAGATTGGAGAAGTTGGGACTGTTCCCCTCGGAGGGAGAGAAGGTCGAGAGGAGATTTGACAGAGGGTAGTTCAAAATCACGAGGGTGTGGGGGGGGGGGGGAGGGGGGGTGTCTGGGACAGAGCGGAACGGGGGAGAAACTGTTCCCATTGGCGGGAGGATCGAGAACCAGAGGGACGCGGATTTAAGGCGATCGGTAAAAGCAGCGACGGACACTCGAGGAGAAACTTTTTCACGCAGCGAGTGGTTAGGGTCTGGAACGCGCTGCCTGAGAGTGTGGGGGAGGGGGGGCAGGGTCACTCGAGGCTTCCTAAAGTGGGGGAATTGGATCATTATCTGAAGAGGTAGAATGTGCAGGGGGACAGGGAGAGGGCAGGGGAGAGAGGGGGACTGGGGGAGTTGCTCCTTTGGAGAGCCGTGTGGATATGATGGGGCGATTGGCCTCCTCCTGCACTGTAACCATTCTGCGATTGCTGTACAACCCCCCCACCCCCCCCCCCCCCCCCCCCCCCCCCCCCCCCGCCTGCTGTGCAACCCCCCCCCCTCCGCCTGCTGTGCAACCCCTCCCCCCGCCTGCTGTGCAACCCCCACCCCTGCCTGCTCCCCACCTTGAGTCTGGGCTCGCTGAAAGGTGACCCTCACATACACCTGAATGTTGACTCTCAGTTCCCCACTCTGGCTGGGAGGGCAGGCTTAGACTCTCGATTCCACTTTCATGTACCTGTCAGTGTAACACTCTCTCTCTCTCTTCTCTCTCTCCCCTTTCACCCCACACTCTCTGCTCCGACTCTTTCTCTCTCTCCCCCTCCCCCCTTCTGCCCTCTCTTTGTCTCTCTTTCTCTCCCCCTTCTGCTCCCTCTCTCTCTCTCTCTCGCTCTTTCCCCCATCCGTCCTCTCTGTCTCTCTCCCCTCCCTTCTGCCCTCTCTCTCTCCCACCTTCTGCTCCCTCTCTCTCTCTCTCTCGCTCTTTCCCCCTTCCGTCGTCCTTCTCTCTCCCACCTTCTGCCCTCTCTCTCCCTCTCTTTTCCCCCATCCGTCCTCTCTGTCTCTCTCCCCTCCCTTCTGCCCTCTCTCTCTCTCCCCCATCTGTCCTCTCTCTCTCTCCCACCTTCTGCCCTCTCTCTCTCTCCCACCTTCTGCCCTCTCTCTCTCTCTCTCTCTCCCACCTTCTGCCCTCTCTCTCTCTCTCTTCCCCCTTCTGCCCTCTCTCTCTCATCTCTCTTCCCCCTTCTGCCCTCTCTCTCTCTCTCCCACCTTCTGCCCCCATGCGCGTGCTCTCTCTCTCTCTGTCCCCCCCCTCTCTCTCTCTCTCTCCCACCTTCTGTCCTCTCTCTCTCTCTCCCCACTTCTGCCCCCATGCGCGTGCTCTCTCTCTCTCTCCCACCTTCTGCCCTCTCTCTCTCTTCCCCATCCGTCCTCTCTCTCTCTCTCCCCACTTCTGCCCCATGCGCGTGCTCTCTCTCTCTGTCCCCCCCCTCTCTCTCTCTCTCTCCCACCTTCTGTCCTCTCTCTCTCTCTCCCCACTTCTGCCCCCATGCGCGTGCTCTCTCTCTCTCTCCCACCTTCTGCCCTCTCTCTCTCTTCCCCATCCGTCCTCTCTCTCTCTCTCCCCACTTCTGCCCCCATGCGCGTGCTCTCTCTCTCTCTGTCCCCCTCTCTCTCTCTCTCTCTCCCCCCACTTCTGCCCCCGTGCGTGCGCGCTCTCTCTCTCTCTCTCTCCCTCCCTCCCTCCCTCCCTCTCTGCTCCTTTAAGATGCTGCTTTAAAAACCCGACCTCTTTGACCGAGCTTCTGGGTCACTTGTCCCTGATAGCTCCGCGTGCGGCCTGGGGCCCAGACTCTGTCCCATTCACCCTCCCTGTGACAGGGTTTGTGATGTCAGAGGCGCTATGCGAATGTAGCTTCCCGACGAGACATCAGGCACCAGGGCCCCTGTCTACTCTGGCAGGGTGGGACCATATATATATAAAAAAAAAACCTCACATGGCTTACTAACTCTTTGAAAGAACGTTCGGAGTTCCAGGCCTTGGGAGGTGTTGGTGCTGGGCATTGGTAATGAGCAGATTGCTCCTCAGTGTTTTAAGGGCCTGTATTTAACCCCCCCTCCCCCCTCCCCTTTCACCCACACAGACCAGAGTCGCCGGAGCAGATTAACCGGTCGGGATCCGTGCCTTCACCGGCCTCCGCGGACGCGGAGTGAGCGAGCTGGGCAGCTGATCGACTGTGAGGGGCTTCGCCGTACTCCCGAGGAACCGGTGAGAAGGGAAGGGGGTGGTGGGTGGGGTTTTGGGGGTGGGCTGCGCGCGGAGCGTGAGTTTCTGTCCATTAGTTTGAGCAGGGGCTGGGAAGGTTGACCAGCCCGGCGGCGATTCTCCCGCTCGGAGACTGAGCGTCGTTTCGAGAGCGTTCGCTGGGCCAAGGGCGCTGTTGTTTCCCCCTCCCTCTCTCTCTCTCTCTCTCTCTCTCTCTCTCTCTTTTAAAAATTTCTGACTTTGGAGTGGTTGGCTGCTGTCCTCCCTCCCCCAGTCTCCGGTGTCAGGTTACCCACGGTAGGTGTGGCCCGTGTGAATAAACACGGGGGCAGTGGGAGGGAGGGAGGGAGGTTTTGATCTGAGCTTCGGATCTGCTGATGGAGGGAGACGGAGTATCAGGTGCAGGCCCTGTCTGCGTGTCTGTCAGCTAGTCCCTGTGGAGGTTTGTGGCGAGAGTGAGCGTGTGTGTGAATGAATGTAGACTGCACCCAGGGGCTCTGACAGGCATCGGAGGGCAGTAACTTGGGGGTAGGGGGTGGGTGTCGACTGGCTGGGTGTGGGAGACGGGAGGTGGCGTAGGTTGAGGTGAGGGTGGGTGGAGTGGGGGGGAGCGTGTCCTGAATCATGTTGGGTGTGGGGCGGGGGGATTGTGGGGGGGTGGGGGGGGGTAGAATCGAGGGGCGTGGGTTGAGCCGGGGGGGGGGCAGCAGGGTAGAGGGGCGGGAACACAGGGTGACGAGGGGAGGCGTGCGAGTGGTGGAACGAGGGAGGGTGAGAGTCGAGGGATAGAGGGCGAGCGGGGTGGGGAGGGGTGGAGAGGCACAGTGTGAGGTTGGGGGGGGGGGGCGGTGGGGGGGGTTAGGGAGGCGGTGACCGTGGGAGGGTGAGGTGGGAGGGAGGGGGAAGGGGGAAGGGCCCGCTGCCCTCATTCTGTCAGCCCCACAGGGTGAGAGCACCGACTCTGCAGGCTGCAGGCACCTTTTCGGAGACGCTCCCTGGCGAGCGGCACTGGGCTCTGCTCTCCCTGGCACTGCGCCCACTGGCTGTCGCACTGGCACAAGAGGGCCGCTCTCCGGCCCCCTCCCTCCCACCTCTTCAAGAGCTGGAACAAACCGCGCTCGGTGACACCCTTTCGAGCGCCAGGGAGCAGAAAGCACTGGGATCTTGCTGTGCTTCCCCCAAACTGGGAGAGGTTTCAGGTGGGCGAATAGTTTGTGGATTCTCTGCTGATCGTATCCGAATACTAACCCCCCCCCCCACCGTGTCGAGTTTGGCCTCTCCACCCTCCTCCTCTGCCCCACCCTGGGGAGTGCCTCATGGTGTCTGTTGACGTGGGTGTCACTCTCTGTCAATACTGGCCCTTGTACCCCAGAGGCTGCTCCGGTTCACTGGGCTGGGCTGGCTGGGCTGGGGGAACAGCATATTAGACTCCCCCACCACACGCACCCCCCCCCCCCTTCCCCAGCACCTCTCACCACCTCGTCTCAACCCCCAAAGCGGGGGCCTTGCTGCCAGTGAAGTATCTTGGAGTGACTGTAGGGAGTACGCATCAGCGGCGACATGCACAGCAAGCTCCCGCAGAGGGTCATGCGATAATGAGCCAGAGTGGACAGGGAGATGTTTACCTCCATTCGAGAGGGCAGATGGAGACCCCCCTGGGCACAACGCCTCGTTAAAAAACAGCTCCTCCAACAGTGCGGCGCCCCTCAGCGCCGACCCTCCGACTGTGCAGCGCTCCCTCAGCACTGACCCTCCCACAGTGCGGCGCTCCCTCAGCACGGACCCTCCCACAGTGCGGCACTCCCTCAGCGCTGACCCTCGGACAGTGCGGCGCTCCCTCAGCACTGACCTCCGACAGTGCAGCGCTCCCTCAGCGCCGACCCTCCGACTGTGCGGCGCTCCCTCAGCACTGACCCTCGGACAGTGCGGCACTCCCTCAGCGCTGACCCTCGGACAGTGCGGCGCTCCCTCAGCACTGACCCTCCGACTGTGCGGCGCTCCCTCAGCACTGACCCTCCGACTGTGCGGCGCTCCCTCAGTACTGACCCTCCCACAGTGCGGCACTCTCTCAGCGCTGATCCTCGGACAGTGCGGCGCTCCCTCAGCGCTGACCCTCAGACAGTGCGGCGCTCCCTCAGCGCTGACCCTACGACAGTGCGGCGCTCCCTCAGCGCTGATCCTCGGACAGTGCGGCGCTCCCTCAGCGCTGACCCTCCGACAGTGCGGCGCTCCCTCAGCGCTGACCCTCCGACAGTGCGGCACTCCCTCAGCGCTGACCCTCCCACAGTGCGGAGCTCCCTCAGCCACTGGCCCTCCAACAATGCCTGCCCTCCCTCAGCGCTGACCCTCCGACAGTGCGGCGCTCCCTCAGCACTGACCCTCCCACAGCGCGGCACTCCCTCAGCACTGACCCTCCGACAGTGCGGCGCTCCCTCAGCACTGACCCTCCGACAGTGCGGCACTCCGTCAGCACTGACCCTCCCACAGTGCGGCGCTCCCTCAGCACTGACCCTCCGACAGTGCAGCGCTACCTCAGCGCTGACCCTCCGACAGTGCGGCTCTCCCTCAGCACTGACCCTCCCACAGCGCGGCGCTCTCTCAGCACTGACCCTCCGACAGTGCGGCGCCTCCCTCAGCACTGACCCTCCCACAGTGCGGCACTCCCTCAGCGCTGACCCTCCCACAGTGCGGCGCTCCCTCAGCACTGACCCTCCACAGTGCGGCGCTCTCCCTCAGCACTGACCCTCCGACAGTGCGGCACTCCCTCAGCACTGACCCTCCCACAGCGCGGCGCTCCCTCAGCACTGACCCTCCCACAGCGCGGCTCTCCCGCAGCACTGACCCTCCGACAGTGCGGCGCTCCCTCAGCACTGACCCTCCCACAGCGCGGCGCTCCCTCAGCACTGACCCTCCCACAGCGCGGCGCTCCCTCAGCACTGACCCTCCGACGGTGCGGCGCTCCCTCAGTACTGACCCTCCCACAGCGCGGCGCTCCCTCAGCACTGACCCTCCCACAGTGCGGCGCTCCCTCAGCACTGACCCTCCGACAGTGCGGCACTCCCTCAGCACTGACCCTCCGACAGTGCGGCACTCCCTCAGCACTGACCCTCCGACAGTGCGGCACTCCCTCAGCACTGACCCTCCCACAGCGCGGCGCTCCCTCAGCGCTCTCTGTCGCGCGGGCTCTCTCTCTATCTCTCCATCGCGTGTATTGGTTCTCTGCTGCATTTGCTTTCTCTGCCGCTCGCTCGCCCTCCCTCTCTGCCTCTCGCCTTGGCGCCCCCCACTCTGTCTGTCACTGTCGCTCCCTCGCTCGCTCCAAACCCCCCCCCCCCACCCCCACCCCCCTGCGGTTTATCCCCCTGTCTGCACAGAGTTTGCAGTGAAGCAGAGTGGGAGTGGGGTGAGTGATCCGGCAGGATTCCCCTGCGGACCGAAAGGTTTCCCATGACAACAGGGGTGGGAGGGGGGTGGGTGCTTGGCGGTGGGGGGAAGGGCAGCTCCCTGTCACTGCCCTGCTCTGTCAAGTCAGTGCAGGTGGGGTGGAGGGGGGCCCTGACTCAGTCGGGCTGCGGGCTGGAGTCACGGTCGGAACACCAAGAGACCGTTTCCCAGTCTGTGAGTGGGTACAGGTTGCGAGCTCTGCGTGGAAGCCGGCGGGGCTGTGGTGTGGGCACTGCTGAGGGTTTCTACTCCTGTGCAGTCAGGCATGGGTCCAGGGCCTCAGCATTGTCTCCAAGGCACCAACAGGGCAGCCTTTGTTCTGCTCTGAGCCTCCTTGTGTTTTTATCGTGTGAATGATGTCGCAACTGCAGGGAATGCACAAGTTTTCCATTCCTGGCAGACAGCGTTCCCGTCAGACACTCCCCAGCCTGCAGAGTCAGAGACAGCCTGAGATAGAGAGTAACGCTCCCTCTTACACCGTCCCCATCAAACTCCCCCAGGACAGATACAGCACGGGGTTAGATACAGAGTAAAGCTCCCTCTATACCGTCCCCATCAAACACTCCCAGGACTGGTACAGCACGGGGTTAGATACAGAGTAAATCTCCCTCTACACCGTCCCCATCAAACACTCCCAGGACAGGTACAGCACGGGGTTAGATACAGAGTAAAGCTCCATCTACACTGTCCCCATCAAACACTCCCAGGACAGGTACAGCACGGGGTTAGATACAGAGTAAAGCTCCCTCTCGATTCAGGATTCAGAAGTTCTGAGTCTGACCCAAAAATCCGAGTTCACCCATCACCCCGCTCCGTGCTCGCTGACCCACCCTGGCTCCCTGTCCGCCAACACCTCAAACATTGAAACCCTCACCCCTGTGTTCAAATCCTTCCATAGCTTTGTCCCTCTCTCCCTATCTCTGTAACCTCCTCCAGCCCCTACACCCCTCCCTATCTCTGTAACCTCCTCCAGCCCCTACACCCCTCCCTATCTCTGTAACCTCCTCCAGCCCCTACACCCCTCCCTATCTCTGTAACCTCCTCCAGCCTCTACACCCCTCCCTATCTCTGTAACCTCCTCCAGCCCCTACAACCCTCCCCATCTCTCTAACCTCCTCCAGCCCCTACACCCCTCCCTATCTCTGTAACCTCCCCCAGGCCCTATAACCCTCCCTATCTCTGTAACCTCCTCCAGCCCCTACACCCCTCCCTATCTCTGCAACCTCCTCCAGCCCCTACACCCCTCCCTATCTCTGCAACCTCCTCCAGCCCCTACACCCCTCCCTATCTCTGTAACCTCCTCCAGCCCCTACAACCCTCCTATCTCTAACCTCCTACAGCCCCTACAACCCTCCCTATCTCTGTAACCTCCTCCAGCCCCTACACCCCTCCCTATCTCTGTAACCTCCTCCAGCCCCTACAACCCTCCCTATCTCTGTAACCTCCTCCAGCCCCTACACCCCTCCCTATCTCTGTAACCTCCTCCAGCCCCTACACCCCTCCCTATCTCTGTAACCTCCTCCAGCCCCTACACCCCTCCCTATCTCTGTAACCTCCTCCAGCTCCTACACCCCTCCCTATCTTTGCAACTTCCTCCAGCCACTACACCCCTCCCTATCTCTGTAACCTCCTTCAGCCCCTACAACCCTCCCTATCTCTGTAACCTCCTCCAGCCCCTACAACCCTCCCTATCTCTGTAACCTCCTACAACCCTCCGAGATCTCTGCGCTCCTCCAATTCCGGCCACTCGAGCATCCCCCGATTCCCATCGCTCCACCATTGGCAGCCGTGCCTTCAGCTGCCTGGGGGCCCTGAGCACTGGAATTCCCTCCATCAAACCCTCTACCTCTCTACCTCTCTCCCTCTCTCGCGCTCTCCCTCTCTCGCGCTCTCCCTCTCTCGCGCTCTCCCTCTCTCGCGCTCTCCCTCTCTCGCGCTCTCCCTCTCTCGCGCTCCCCCTCTCTCGCGCTCCCCCTCTCTCGCGCTCTCCCTCTCTCGCGCTCTCCCTCTCTCGCGCTCTCCCTCTCTCGCGCTCTCCCTCTCTCGTGCTCTGCCTCTCTCGCGCTCTGCCTCTCTCCTGCTCTTGTGCTCTCTCACTCTCTGTCTCTTACTCTATTTCAAACTCTCTCTCTTGCGCTCTCTCTTTCTTGCGCTCTCTCTCTCTCTTGCACTCTCTCTCTCTCTTGCGCTCTCTCTCTCTTGCGCTCTCTCTATCTCTTGCGCTCTCTCTATCTCTTGCGCTCTCTCTATCTCTTGCGCTCTCTCTCTGTCTTGTGCTCTCTCTCCGTCTTGCGATCTCTCTCTTGCGCTCTCTCTCTCTCTTGCGCTCTCTCTCTTGCGCTCTCTCTCTCTCTTGCGCTCTCTCTGTCGTCCATTCTTTCTCTCTCGTCCGCTCTCTCTCCGCTCTCTCTCTTGTCCGCTCTCTCTCTCCCTCGTCCGCACTCTCTCTCTCGCCCTCGTCTCTCTCTCTCTCTCGCCCTCGTCTCTCTCTCTCTCTCGCCCTCGTCTCTCTCTCTCTCTCGCCCTCGTCTCTCTCTCTCTCGCCCTCGTCTCTCTCTCTCTCGCCCTCGTCTCTCTCTCTCTCGCCCTCGTCTCTCTCTCTCTCGCCCTCGTCTCTCTCTCTCTCGCCCGCCCGCTCTCTCTCTCGCCCGCCCGCTCTCTCTCTCGCCCGCCCGCTCTCTCTCTCGCCCGCCCGCTCTCTCTCTGTCGCCCGCCCTCTCTCTGTCGCCCGCCCTCTCTCTGTCGCCCGCCCTCTCTCTGTCGCCCGCTCTCTCTCTGTCGCCCGCTCTCTCTCTGTCGCCCGCTCTCTCTCTGTCGCCCGCTCTCTCTCTGTCGCCCTCGTCTCTCTCTCTCTCGCCCTCGTCTCTCTCTCTCTCGCCCTCTCTCTCTCTCTCGCCCTCGTCTCTCTCTCTCTCGCCCTCGTCTCTCTCTCTCTCGCCCTCGTCTCTCTCTCTCTCGCCCTCGTCTCTCTCTCTCTCGCCCTCGTCTCTCTCTCTCTCGCCCTCGTCTCTCTCTCTCTCGCCCTCGTCTCTCTCTCTCTCGCCCGCCCGCTCTCTCTCTCGCCCGCCCGCTCTCTCTCTCGCCCGCCCGCTCTCTCTCTCGCCCGCCCGCTCTCTCTCTCGCCCGCCCGCTCTCTCTCTCGCCCGCCCGCTCTCTCTCTCGCCCGCCCGCTCTCTCTCTCGCCCGCCCGCTCTCTCTCTCGCCCGCCCGCTCTCTCTCTCTCGCCCGCTCTCTCTCTGTCGCCCGCTCTCTCTCTGTCGCCCGCTCTCTCTCTGTCGCCCGCTCTCTCTCTGTCGCCCGCGCTCTCTCTGTCGCCCGCGCTCTCTCTGTCGCCCGCGCTCTCTCTGTCGCCCGCTCTCTCTCTGTCGCCCGCTCTCTCTCTGTCGCCCGCTCTCTCTGTGTCGCCCGCTCTCTCTGTGTCGCCCGCTCTCTCTGTGTCGCCCGCTCTCTCTGTGTCGCCCGCTCTCTCTGTGTCGCCCGCTCTCTCTGTGTCGCCCGCTCTCTCTGTGTCGCCCGCTCTCTCTGTGTCGCCCGCTCTCTCTGTGTCGCCCGCTCTCTCTGTGTCGCCCGCTCTCTCTGTGTCGCCCGCTCTCTCTGTGTCGCCCGCTCTCTCTCTGTCGCCCGCTATCTCTCTGTCGCCCGTTCTCTCTCTCGCCCGCTCTCTCTTTCTCGCCCGCTCTCTCTTTCTCGCCCG
This sequence comes from Isurus oxyrinchus, assembly GCA_026770705.1. Lineage (NCBI taxonomy): Eukaryota > Metazoa > Chordata > Chondrichthyes > Lamniformes > Lamnidae > Isurus > Isurus oxyrinchus. Next base: position 31,022 of record JANJGN010003533.1, on the reverse strand, counting down.
CTCTCTCTTTCTCGCCCGCTCTCTCTCTCTCGCCCGCTCTCTCTCTCTCGCCGGCTCTCTCTCTCTCGCCGGCTCTCTCTCTCTCGCCGGCTCTCTCTCTCTCGCGCCCGCTCTCTCTCTCTCGCGCCCCGCTCCCTCTCTCTCGCCCGCTCCCTCTCTCGCCCGCTCTCTCTCTCGCCCGCTCTCTCTCTCGCCCGCTCTCTCTCTCGCCCGCTCTCTCTCTCGCCCGCTCTCTCTCTCGCCCGCTCTCTCTCTCTCTCGCCCGCTCTCTCTCTCTCTCGCCCGCTCTCTCTCTCTCTCGCCCGCTCTCTCTCTCTCTCTCGCCCGCTCTCTCTCTCTCTCTCGCCCGCTCTCTCTCTCTCTCTCGCCCGCTCTCTCTCTCTCTCTCGCCCCGCTCTCTCTCTCTCTCTCGCCCGCTCTCTCTCTCTCGCCCGCTCTCTCTCTCTCTCTCGCCCGCTCTCTCTCTCTCTCTCGCCCGCTCTCTCTCTCTCTCGCCCGCTCTCTCTCTCTCTCTCATCCGCGCGCTCTCTCTCTCTCGCCTGCTCTCTCTCTCTCGCCCGCTCTCTCTCTCTCGCCCGCTCTCTCTCTCTCGCCCGCTCTCTCTCTCTCGCCCGCTCTCTCTCTCGCCCGCTCTCTCTCTCGCCCGCTCTCTCTCTCGCCCGCTCTCTCTCTCGCCCGCTCTCTCTCTCGCCCGCTCTCTCTCTCGCCCGCTCTCTCTCTCGCCCGCTCTCTCTCTCGCCCGCTCTCTCTCTCGCCCGCTCTCTCTCTCGCCCGCTCTCTCTCTCGCCCGCTCTCTCTCTCGCCCGCTCTCTCTCTCGCCCGCTCTCTCTCTCGCCCGCTCTCTCTCTCGCCCGCTCTCTCTCTCGCCCGCTCTCTCTCTCGCCCGCTCTCTCTCTCGCCCGCTCTCTCTCTCGCCCGCTCTCTCTCTCGCCCGCTCTCTCTCTCGCCCGCTCTCTCTCTCGCCCGCTCTCTCTCTCGCCCGCTCTCTCTCTCGCCCGCTCTCTCTCTCGCCCGCTCTCTCTCTCGCCCGCTCTCTCTCTCGCCCGCTCTCTCTCTCGCCCGCTCTCTCTCTCGCCCGCTCTCTCCCTCTCGCCCGCTCTCTCTCTCTCTCTCTCTCGCCCGCTCTCTCTCTCTCGCCCGCTCTCTCTCTCTCTCTCGCCCGCTCTCTCTCTCTCTCTCGCCCGCGCTCTCTCTCTCTCTCTCATCCGCGCGCTCTCTCTCTCTCGCCTGCGCGCTCTCTCTCTCTCGCCCGCTCTCTCTCTCTCGCCCGCTCTCTCTCTCTCTCTCGCCCGCTCTCTCTCTCTCGCCCGCTCTCTCTCTCTCGCCCGCTCTCTCTCTCTCGATATCGCCCGTTCTCTCTCTCTCTCTCTCGATCTCGCCCTCTTTCTCTCTCTATCTCGCCCTCTCTCTCTCTCGATCTCGCCCTCTCTCTCGAACTCGCCCTCTCTCTCTCTCGATCTCGCCCTCTCTCTCTCTCGATCTCGGCCTCTCTCTCTCTCGATCTCGGCCTCTCTCTCTCTCGATCTCGGCCTCTCTCTCTCTCGATCTCGGCCTCTCTCTCTCTCGATCTCGGCCTCTCTCTCTCTCGATCTCGGCCTCTCTCGATCTCGCCCTCTCTCTCGATCTCACCCTCTCTCTCGATCTCGCCCTCTCTCTCGATCTCGGCCTCTCTCGATCTCGTCCTCTCTCTCGATCTCGCCCTCTCTCTCTCTCGATCTCGCCCTCTCTCTCTCTCGATCTCGCCCTCTCTCTCTCTCGATCTCGCCCTCTCTCTCTCTCGATCTCGCCCTCTCTCTCTCTCGATCTCGCGCTCTCGCTCTCTCGATTTCGCTCTCTCTCGATCTCGCCCTCTCTCTCTCTCGATCTCGCCCTCTCTCTCTCTCGATCTCGCCCTCTCTTTCTCTCGATCTCGGCCTCTCTCGATCTCGTCCTCTCTCTCGATCTCGCCCTCTCTCTCTCTCGATCTCGCCCTCTCTCTCTCTCGATCTCGCCCTCTCTCTCTCTCGATCTCGCCCTCTCTCTCTCTCGATCTCGCCCTCTCTCTCTCTCTCGATCTCGCCCTCTCTCTCTCTCTCGATCTCGCGCTCTCGCTCTCTCGATTTCGCTCTCTCTCGATCTCGCCCTCTCTCTCTCTCGATCTCGCCCTCTCTCTCTCGATCTCGCCCTCTCTCTCTCTCGATCTCGCCCTCTCTCTCTCTCGATCTCGCCCTCTCTCTCTCGATCTCGCCCTCTCTCTCTCTCTCTCTCTCGATCTCGCCCTCTCTCTCTCTCGATCTAGCCTGCTCTCTCTCTCTCTCGCCTGCTCTCTCTCTCTCATCCGCGCGCTCTCTCTCTCTCTCTCGCCCGCTCTCTCTCTCTCGCTCTCTTTCCCCGCTTTCTCTCTCTCTCTCTCGCCCGCTTTCTCTCCCTCTCTCTCGCCTGCTCTCTCTCTCTCCCCCGCTTTCTCTCTCTCTCTCTCCCTCTCGCCCGCTCTGTCTCTCGCTCTCTCTCTCTTTCTGGCTCTCTCTCTCTCCTCCTTTAAGATGCTCCTTAAAAAACCACCTCTTTGACCGAGGTTTTGGTTGCCTGTCCCTAATATCTCCATATGTGGCTCGGGGTCAGATTCTGTCTGATTGATGCTCCTGTGAAGGGCCCTGGGGATGGTTAATTTGGTTAAAGGCGCTGCCTCGGTGAAAGTTGTTGCTGTCTTTGGCAGGTTTTTGTTGTGATATCTGTAAGCTAGCCTGGCCTGCTCGCTGAACGCAATGGGAAGTGCTCCATCACTTAGAGGTTGCCTGCAGCTTGGGAGTGGCATAAATTGGAACCTCAGTTTGGTCTGTGTGTGTGTCTGTGCGTGTGCGCGCCTGTGTGCGTGTGCGCGCACCTGTGTGCGTGTGTGTGCGCCTGTGTGCGCGTGTCCAAGTGTGTGTGTGCGCGTGTCCGAGTGTGTGTTCGCGTGTCCGAGTGTGTGTGCGTGTGTGTGTGTGTGTCTGTATGTGTGTGCCTGTTTGTGTGTATGTGTGTGTGTGTGTCTGTGTGTGTGTGTGTGTGTGTGTGTGTGTGCGTGTGTGCCTGTTTGTGTGTGTGTGTGTGTCTGTTTGTGTGTGCCTGTTTGTGTGTGTCTATTTGTGTGTGTGTGTGTGTCTGTGTGTGTGTGTGTCTGTATGTGTATGTGTGTGTGTGTCTGTTTGTGTGTGTGTGTGTGTCTGTTTGTGTGTGTGTGTCTGTGTGTGTGTGTGTGTCTGTGTGTGTGTCTGTGTGTGTGTCTGTTTGTGTGTCTGTTTGTGTGTCTGTTTGTGTGTTTGTGTGTGTTTGTGTGTGTGTGTGTGTGAGCGTGGCTGGCGTGGGCGGAAAGAGAGAGCAGCGGTTGCTGATTGAAGTTAGCAGTAACGCGTACATGTAAGATAGTTTATAGCTCTTGTGTGTTCTGGCTGCTTTCCATCGCTGGCTGGTAACCAAGACTGAGAAACCGGTTAATAATTAATTGATTGCTGTGAGTTGGAGGCTGCTGCTCCGAAAACAGTGCAAGCTGCCTCAAGTGCAGGATTGTAACCTCTTCGGTTTGACCCAGCCCCCTCATCTCTGCTGACCTCCCTCACCTCCGTGCCCATATCTACACCGATTACTTTGTCCAGAGAGTGAGGAGAATGTGGAACTCACCACCACGGGGAGTGGTTGAGGTGAACAGTGTCATGTGTGTAATAGGGAAGCTGGATAAACCCATGAGGGGGTAAAGAATAGAAGGATATGGGATTAGAGGGAGATGACAGTGCGGCTCTCCCTCAGCACTGACCCTCCGACAGTGCGGCAAATCCTCAGCACTGACCCTCCGACAGTGCGGCGCTCCCTCAGCACTGACCCTCCGACAGTGCGGCGCACCCTCAGCACTGACCCTCCCACAGTGCGGCTCTCCCTCAGCACTGACCCTCCGACAGTGCGGCACTCCCTCAGCACTGACCCTCCGACAGTGCGGCAAATCCTCAGCACTGACCCTCCCACAGTGCGGCACTCCCTCAGTACTGACCCTCCGACAGTGCGGCGCTCCCTCTGCACTGACCCTCCGACAGTGCGGCGCTCCCTCAGCACTGACCCTCCCACAGTGCGGCGCTCCCTCAACGCTGACCCTCCGACAGTGCGGCGCACCCTCAGCACTGACCCTCCCACAGTGCGGCGCTCCCTCAGCACTGACACTCCGACAGCGCGCCGCTCCCTCAGCACTGACCCTCCGACAGTGCGGCTCTCCCTCAGCACTGACCCTCCGACAGTGCAGCACTGACCCTCCGACAGTGCGGCACTCCCTCAGCACTGACCCTCCCACAGTGCGGCGCTCCCTCAGCACTGACCCTCCGACAGTGCGGCGCTCCCTCAGCACTGACCCTCCGACAGTGCGGCGCTCCCTCAGCACTGACCCTCCGACAGTGCGGCACTCCCTCAGCACTGACCCTCCGACAGTGCGGCACTCCCTCAGCACTGACCCTCCGACAGTGCGGCAATCCCTCAGCACTGACCCTCCGACAGTGCGGCGCTCCTTCAGCACTGACCCTCCGACAGTGCAGCGCTCCCTCAACACTGACCCTCCGACCGTGCAGCGCTCCCTCAGCACTGACCCTCCGACAGTGCGTCTCTCCCTCAGCGCTGACCCTCCCACAGTGCGGCGCTCCCTCAGTGCTGACCCTCCGACAGTGCGGCGCTCCCTCAGCGCTGACCCTCCGACAGTGCAGCGCTCCCTCAGCACTGACCCTCTGACAGTGTGGCACTCCCTCAGCACTGACCCTCCGACAGTGCGGCGCTCCCTCAACACTGACCCTCCTACAGCGCGGCGCTCCCTCAGCACTGACCCTCCGACAGTGCGGCGCTCCCTCAGCACTGACCCTCCGACAGTGCGGCGCTCCCTCAGCACTGACCCTCCCACAGTGCTGGGCTCCCTCAGCACTGACCCTCCCACAGTGCTGGGCTCCCTCAGCACTGACCCTCCGACAGCGCGGCGCTCCCTCAGCGCTGACCCTCCGACAGCGCAGCGCTCCCTCAGCACTGACCCTCCGACAGTGCGGCGATCCTCAGCACTGACCCTCCGACAGTGCGGTGCTCCCTCAGCACTGACCCTCCCACAGTGTAGGGCCTGCTTTGCAGGGCTCATGTCTCTGGTGTGCGGGAGGCTCGATCCCGGGACGTTGTGACGTGAGGCACGAGTGAGATGCACTGAGCCCGGGCTGAACGGGCAGTCCAGGCTGATCTCAGTGCCCCGACCCCTCGGCGTTCCTGCCGTAACCTGGGGCGGGGTTAATTACCCCACAGGGAAAGTCCAGCGGATTCAACTGGAGATTTTGGACACACTAGCCGCAGAGGCTGGTGGACAGACTGTCCTGTCCCCCTGTCCTGGCGTCCTGTGTTTCAGTTAGGTGGGTGCTAGGGGATCAGGAAGGAAATAAAACCTGTCATTCGGGTCAGAGGAGGGAGCCATGGGACAGGGGGCACATCGCAGAGAGCGAGAGACGGGAGTAACAGAGACACCCTAGACTGGACACCTCCCCTCAGTTACTGCTGAGGGAGCGTTCAGGAAGGTATGAAGACACCCGACTGCTCCCTATTGCGTCGGCCTCTCTACAAAGAGCAGATGGGAATGGTCATGGGCGGGGTGGTGGGCGTGGGTGGCGGGGTAGTTTTAATTGGCTGGCGTAGACGGTGTACCTGCTCTCAGGCAGCCCCCTGTCCTCCGACTGCCCCCCCAACAACCCCAGTGTGCTCTGTTGAAGGGTCCATTCCCTCCCCCTCCCACCCCCATCGCCCTGTCCCCAACCACATTCTCTTGAAGAGTTTCCGCACAGCCAACTTTCAAGACATTGACCGTGAGTGTGTGCGCGCGCGAGTGTGTGTGCGTGCGAGTGTGTGTGCGCGCGAGTGTGTGTGCGCGCGAGTGTGTGTGCGTGCGAGTGTGTGTGCGCGCGAGTGTGTGTGCGCGCGAGTGTGTGTGCGCGCGAGTGTGTGTGCGCGCGAGTGTGTGTGCGCGCGAGTGTGTGTGCGCGCGAGTGTGTGTGCGCGCGAGTGTGTGTGCGCGCGAGTGTGTGTGCGCGCGAGTGTGTGTGCGCGCGAGTGTGTGCGCGCGCGAGTGTGTATCCACGCGAGTGTGTGTGCGTGCGAGTGTGTGCGCGCGAGTGTGTGTGCGAGTGTGTATCCGCGCGAGTGTGTGCGCGCGCGTGTGCGCGCGCGCGAGTGTGCGTGCGTGTGTGCGCGCGCGCGAGCGTGTGCGCGAGCGTGTGCGCGCGCGCGCGAATGTGTGTGTGAATGCAAGATAACAGTGTCGGAAGTGGCGGCCAATGAAACTGCCCCCACACGACCACTGCCCCGGTTATCCTCCCCCACCCCAAACGTCCCCAGTTCTCACTCCATTGCCAGCGTGAACCCCACCCTGCCTGCACCTCAGTCCCGCTGGCATTGCCCAGGCGAGACCGAGACGCTTGTGGACATGCTGGGCTGACCATCCTCTGCCAGCGGTAAATCGCTCAGCAACTGACCAGCTCCCTCCCTCAGTTCCCAACAGCTCCGGTTCCCGAGGCCTGGATCAGCTGTGTTGGAATTTATCACTGCTGGAAGCTGCTTCTCGCTCAGCACGTGTACTGAACAGGCACAGGTCTGACAAAGACCTGTCCTTTCACTCCGGGAGGGAAGAGCCCACCAGCCGGGCGATCATTCAAAGTCCTAACTCCAGGCAGCTTCAGTGCAGATCTCTCACTTGTAGGGCGAGGCGGCAAGGACAACCAAGGAGACATGGGATAGTCTCAGTCATCCTGACAGTGTGAGGGAGCTGGATTAACATCAGTAGAGATACAGTCAGTAACACAGGGCGCTGGGGGGAGAGGGGTTACTGAGTGACAGTGTGAGGGAGCTGGATTAACATCAGTAGAGATACAGTCAGTAACACAGGGCGCTGCGGGGAGAGGGGTTACTGAGTGACAGAGTGAGGGAGCTGGATTAACATCAGTAGAGATACAGTCAGTAACACACGGCGCTGGGGGGAGAGGGGTTACTGAGTGACAGTGCGAGGGAGCTGGATTAACATCTGTAGAGATACAGTCAGTAACACAGGGCGCTGGGGGAGAGGGGTTACTGAGTGACAGTGTGAGGGAGCTGGATTAACATCAGTAGAGATACAGTCAGTAACACAGGGTGCTGGGGGGAGAGGGGTTACTGAGTGACAGTGTGAGGGAGCTGGATTAACATCATTAGAGACAGTCAGTAACACAGGGCGCTGGGGGGAGAGGGGTTACTGAGTGACAGTGTGAGGGAGCTGGATTAACATCAGTAGAGATACAGTCAGTAACACAGGGCGCTGGGGGGAGAGGGGTTACCGAGTGACAGTGTGAGAGAGCTGGATTAACATCAGTAGAGATACAGTCATTAACACAGGGCGCTGGGGGGAGAGGGGTTACCGAGTGACATTGTTTGGGAGCTGGATCAACATCAGCTGAGATACAGTCAGGAACACAAGGCGCTGGGGGGAGAGGGGTTACTGAGTGACAGCGTGAGGGAGCCGGATTAACATCAGTAGAGATACAGTCAGTAACACAGGGCTCTGGGGGCAGAGATGTTACTGAGTGACAGGGTGAGGGAGCTTGATTAAGATCAGTAGAGATACGCTAAGTAACACAGGGCGCTGGGGGGAGAGGGGTTACTGAGAGACGTTTGGAGGGAGTTGGATTAACATCAGTGGAGATATAGTCAGTTACACAGGCTGCTGGGGGAGGATATAGTCAGTATCACAGGGTTGCTGGTGGGAGAGGTGTTACTGTGTGACAGTGTGAGGGAGCTAGATTAACATAAGTAGAGATAGAGTGAGTAACATTGAGCCCTGGGGGAGAGGTGTTTCTGAGTTACAGTGTGAGGGAGCTGCATTAAGATGAGTAGAGTTACAATCAGTTACACAGGGCGCTGTGGGGAGACAGGGGTTACTGAGTGACAGTGTGAGGGAGCTGCATTAACATCAGTAGAGATACAGTCAGTAACACAGGGCGCTGGGGGGAGAGGGGTTACTGAGTGACAGTGTGAGGGAGCTGGATTAACATCAGTAGAGATACAGTCAGTAACACAGGGCGCTGGGGGAGATGGGTTAGTGAGTGTCAGTGTGAGGGAGCTGGATTAACATCAGTTGAGATACAGTCAGGAACACAGGGCGCTGGGGGGAGAGGGGTTACTGAGTGACAGTGTGAGGGAGCTGGATTTACATCAGTAGAGATAAAGTTAGTAACACAGGGCGCTAGGGGGGGGAGAAGGTTTACTGAGTGACAGTGTGGGGGAGCTGGATTAACATCAGTAGAGATACAGTCAGTAACAGAGGTTGCTGGGGGGAGAGGTGTTACTGAGTGACAGTGTGAGGGAGCTGTATTAACATCAGTAGAGATACATTCAGTTTCACAGGGAGCTAGGGGGAGAGGGGTTACTGAGTGACAGTGTGAGTGATCTGGTTTAACTTTAGTAGAGATACAGTCAGTAACACAGGGTGCTGAGGTAGAGGGGTTACTGAGTGATAGTGTGAGGTATCTGGATTAACATCAGTAGAGATATAGTCAGTACCACAGGATGCTGGTGGGTGAGGAGTTACTGAGTGACAGTGTGAGGTATCTGGATGAACATCAGTAGAAATACAGTCAGTAACACGGCGCTGGGGGGAGAGGGGTTACTGAGTGACAATGTGAGGGAGCTGGATTAATATCAATAGAGATACAGTCAGTAACAGGGCGCTGGGGGGAGAGGGGTTACTGAGTGACAGTGTGAGGAAGCTGGATTAACATCAGTAGAGATACAGTCAGTAACACAGGGCGCTGGGGGGAGAAGGGTTACTGAATGACGTTGGGAGGGAGCTGGATTAACATCAGTAGAGATATAGTCAGTAACACAGGCTGCTGGGGGAGGATACAGTCAGTGTCACAGGGTTGCTGGTGGGAGAGGGGTTACTGGGTGACAGTGTGAGGGAGCTGCATTAACATCAGTAGAGATAGAGTGACTAACACCGAGCCCTGGTGGAGAGGGGTTACTGAGTGACAGTGTGAGGGAGCTGGATTAACGTCAGTAGAGATACAGTCAGTAATGTTGGGTGCTGAGGGGAGCGGGGTTACTGAGTGACGTTGGGAGGGAGCTGGATTAACATCAGTAGAGATACAGTCAGTAACACAGGGCGCTGGGGGGAGAGGGGTTACTGATTGACAGTGTGAGGGAGCTGGATTAACATCAGTAGAGATACAGTCAGTAACACAGGGCGCTGGGGGGAGAGGGGTTACTGAGTGACAGTGTGAGCTATCTGGATTAACCTGAATCCATATACAGTCAGTAGCACAATGTGCTGGCCGGGAGAGGGGTTACTGAGTGACAGTGAGAGGGAGCTGGATTAACATCAGTAGAAATACAGCCAGTAACACAGGGCATTGGGGGGGTGAGGGGCTACTGAGTGACAGAGTGAGGGAGCTGTATTAACATGAGTAGAGATACCGTCAGTAACACAGGGTACTGGTGGGAGAGGGGTTGCTGAGTGACAGAGTGAGGAAGCTGGATTAACATCAGTAGAGATACTGTCTGTAACACAGGGTGCTGGGGGGAGAGGGGTTACTTAGTGAAAGAGTGAGGGAGCTGGATTAAAATCAGTAGAGATACAGTCAGTAACACAGGGCGTTGGGGGGAGAGGGTGTAATGATTGACTTGGTGAGGAAGCAGAATTAAGGTCAGTAGAGATACAGTCTGTTATACAGGATGCTGGAGTGAGAGGGGTTACTGAGTGACGTTGGGAGGGAGTTGGATTAGCATCTGTAGAGATACAGTCAGTAACACAGGGTGCTGGGGGGAGAGGGGTTACTGAGTGACAGTGTGAGGGAGCTGGATTAACATCAGCAGAGATACAGTCAGTAACAGAGGACGCTGGGGGGGAGAGGGGTTACTGAGTGACAGTGTGAGGGAGCTGGATTAACATCAGTAGTGATACAGTTAGTAACACGGCGCTGGAGGGAGAGGGGTTACTGAATGACGTTGGGAGTGAGCTGGATTAATATCAGTAGAGGTACAATCAGTAACACAGGGCGCTGGAGGGAGAGTGGTTACTGAGTGACAGTGTGAGGGAGCTTGATTAACATTAGTAGAGATATAGACAGTAACACAGGGTGCTGGGGGGAGAATACAGTCAGTATCACAGTGTGCTGGGGGGAGAGGGGTTACTGAGTGACAGCGTGAGGTATCTGGATTAATGTCAGTAGAGATGCAGTAAGTAACACGGCGTTGGCAGGAGAGGGGTTACTGAGTGACAGTGTGAGGGAGCTGGATTTACATCAGTAGAGATAAAGTTAGTAACACAGGGCGCTGGGGGGAGAGGGGTTACTGAGTGACAGTGTGAGGGAGCTGGATTAACATCACTAGAGATACAGTCAGTAACACAGTGCGCTGGGGGGAGAGGGGTTACTGAGTGACAGTGTGAGTGAGCTGGATTAACATCAGTAGAGATACAGTCAGTAACAGAGGTTGCTGGGGGGAGAGGGGTTACTGAGTGACAGTGTGAGGGAGCTGGATTAACATCAGTAGAGATACAGTCAGTAACAGAGGTTGCTGGGGGGAGAGCGGTTACTGAGTGACAGTGTGAGGGGGCTGGATTAACATCAGTAGAGATACATTCAGTTTCACAGGGAGCTAGGGGCAGAGGGGTTACTGAGTGACAGTGTGAGTGATCTGGTTTAACTTTAGTAGAGATACAGTCAGTAACACAGGGTGCTGGGGTAGAGGGGTTACTGAGTGACAGTGTGAGGTATCTGGATGAACATCAGTAGAAATACAGTCAGTAACACAGGGTGCTGGGGGGTGAGAGGTTACTATGTGACAGTGTGAGGGAGGTGGATTAACATTACTAGAGGTACAGTCAGTAACACAGGGCGCTGGGGGGAGAGGGGTTACTGAGTGACAGTGTGAGGTATCTGGATTAACATCAGTAGAGATACATTCAGTAACACAGGGCACTGGGGGGAGAGGGGTTACTGAGTGACAGTGAGAGGGAGCTGGATTAACATCAGTAGAGATACAGTCAGTAACACAGGGTGCTGGGGATAGACAGGTTACTGAGTGACAGTGTGAGGAAGCTGGATTAACATCAGTAGAGATACAGTCAGTAACACAGGGCGCTGGGGGAGAGGGGTTACTAAGTGACAGTGTGAGAGCTGATTTAACATCAGTAGAGATACAGTCAGTAACACAGGATGCTGGGGGAGAGGGGTTACTGAGTGATAGTGTGAGGGAGCTGGATTAACATCAGTACAGATACAGTCAGTAACACAGGGCGCTGGGGGGAGAGGGGTTACTGAGTGACAATGTGAGGGAGCTGGATTAATATCAGTAGAGATACAGTCAGTAACAGGGCGCTGGGGGGAGAGGGGTTACTGAGTGACAGTGTGAGGAAGCTGGATTAACATCAGTAGAGATACAGTCAGTAACAGGGCGCTGGGGGGAGAGGGGTTACTGAGTGACAGTGTGAGGAAGCTGGATTAACATCAGTAGAGATACAGTCAGTATCACAGGGCGCTGGGGGGAGAAGGGTTACTGAATGACGTTGGGAGGGAGCTGGATTAACATCAGTAGAGATATAGTCAGTAACACAGGCTGCTGGGGGAGGATACAGTCAGTATCACAGGGTTGCTGGTGGGAGAGGGGTTACTGGGTGACAGTGTGAGGGAGCTGCATTAACATCAGTAGAGATAGAGTGACTAACACCGAGCCCTGGTGGAGAGGGGTTACTGAGTGGCAGTGTGAGAGAGCTGGATTAACATCAGTAGAGATACAGTCAGTAATGTTGGGTGCTGGGGGGAGTGGGGTTACTGAGTGACGTTGGGAGGGAGCTGGATTAACATCAGTAGAGATACAGTCAGTAACACAGGGCGCTGGGGGGAGAGGGGTTACTGATTGACAGTGTGAGGGAGCTGGATTAACATCAGTAGAGATACAGCCAGTACCACGGCGCTGGCCAGGGAGTGGGGTTACTGAGTGACAGTGTGAGGGAGCTGGATTAACATCAGTAGAAATACAGCCAGTAACACAGGGCATTGGGGGGGTGAGGGGCTACTGAGTGACAGAGTGAGGGAGCTGTATTAACATGAGTAGAGATACCGTCAGTAACACAGGGTACTGGTGGGAGAGGGGTTGCTGAGTGACAGAGTGAGGGAGCTGGATTAACATCAGTAGAGATACTGTCAGTAACACAGGGTGCTGGGGGGAGAGGGGTTACTGAGTGCCAGAGTGAGGGAGCTGGATTAAAATCAGTAGAGATACAGTCAGTAACACAGGGCGTTGGGGGGAGAGGGTGTAATGATTGACTTGGTGAGGAAGCAGAATTAAGGTCAGTAGAGATACAGTCTGTTATACAGGATGCTGGAGGGAGAGGGGTTACTGAGTGACGTTGGGAGCGAGTTGGATTAGCATCTGTAGAGATACAGGCACTAACACAGGGCACTGGGGGGAGAGGTGTTACTGAGTGACAGAGTGAGGGAGCTGGATTAACATCAGTAGAGATACAGTCAGTAATGTTGGGTGCTGGGGGGAGTGGGGTTACTGAGTGACGTTGGGAGGGAGCTGGATTAACATCAGTAGAGATACAGTCAGTAACACAGGGCGCTGGGGGGAGAGGGGTTACTGATTGACAGTGTGAGGGAGCTGGATTAACATCAGTAGAGATACAGCCAGTACCACGGCGCTGGCCAGGGAGTGGGGTTACTGAGTGACAGTGTGAGGGAGCTGGATTAACATCAGTAGAAATACAGCCAGTAACACAGGGCATTGGGGGGGTGAGGGGCTACTGAGTGACAGAGTGAGGGAGCTGTATTAACATGAGTAGAGATACCGTCAGTAACACAGGGTACTGGTGGGAGAGGGGTTGCTGAGTGACAGAGTGAGGGAGCTGGATTAACATCAGTAGAGATACTGTCAGTAACACAGGGTGCTGGGGGGAGAGGGGTTACTGAGTGCCAGAGTGAGGGAGCTGGATTAAAATCAGTAGAGATACAGTCAGTAACACAGGGCGTTGGGGGGAGAGGGTGTAATGATTGACTTGGTGAGGAAGCAGAATTAAGGTCAGTAGAGATACAGTCTGTTATACAGGATGCTGGAGGGAGAGGGGTTACTGAGTGACGTTGGGAGCGAGTTGGATTAGCATCTGTAGAGATACAGGCACTAACACAGGGCACTGGGGGGAGAGGTGTTACTGAGTGACAGAGTGAGGGAGCTGGATTAACATCAGTAGAGATACAGTCAGTAACACAGGGTGCTGGGGGGAGAGGGGTTACTGAGTGACAGTGTGAGGCAGCTGGATTAACATCAATAGAGATACAGTCAGTGACACAGGGTGCTGGGGGGAGAGGGGTTACTGAGTGATAGTGTGAGGGAGCTGGATTAGCATCTGTAGAAATACAGTCAGTAACACAGGGTGCTGGGGGGAGAGGGGTTACTGAGTGATAGTGTCAGGGAGCTGGATTAACATCAGTAGTGACACAGTTAGTAACACAGGGCACTGCGGGGAAAGGGTTTACTGACTGACGTTGGGAGGGAGCTGGATTAAAATCAGTAGAGATACAGTCAGTAACACGGGGCGCTGGGGGGAGAGGGGTTACTGAGTGACGTTGGGAGGGAGCTGGATTAACATCAGTAGAGATACAGTCAGTAACACAGGGCGTTGGGGGGAGAGGGTGTAATGATTGACTTGGTGAGGAAGCAGAATTAAGGTCAGTAGAGATACAGTCAGTTATACAGGATGCTGGAGGGAGAGGGGTTACTGAGTGACGTTGGGAGGGAGCAGGATTAGCATCTGTAGAGATTCAGTCAGTAACACAGGGCGCTGGGGGGAGAGGGGTTACTGAGTGACAGTGTGAGGGAGCTGGATTAACATCAGTAGAGATACAGTCAGTAACACAGGGTGCTGGGGGGAGAGGGGTTACTGAGTGACAGTGTGAGGGAGCTGGATTAACATCAGTAGAGATACAGTCAGTAACACAGGGCGCTGGGGGGAGAGGGGTTACTGAGTGACAGTGTGAGGGAGCTGGATTAACATCAGTAGAGATACAGTCAGTAACACAGGGCGCTGGAGGGAGAGTGGTTACTGAGTGACAGTGTGAGGGAGCTTGATTAACATTAGTAGAGATATAGACAGTAACACAGGGTGCTGGGGGGAGGATACAGTCAGTATCACAGTGTGCTGGGGGGAGAGGGGTTACTGAGTGACAGCGTGAGGTATCTGGATTAATGTCAGTAGAGATGCAGTAAGTAACACGGCGTTGGCAGGAGAGGGTTTACTGAGTGACAGTGTGAGGGAGCTGGATTTACATCAGTAGAGATAAAGTTAGTAACACAGGGCGCTGGGGGGAGAGGGGTTACTGAGTGACAGTGTGAGGGAGCTGGATTAACATCACTAGAGATACAGTCAGTAACACAGTGCGCTGGGGGGAGAGGGGTTACTGAGTGACAGTGTGAGTGAGCTGGATTAACATCAGTAGAGATACAGTCAGTAACAGAGGTTGCTGGGGGGAGAGGGGTTACTGAGTGACAGTGTGAGGGAGCTGGATTAACATCAGTAGAGATACAGTCAGTAACAGAGGTTGCTGGGGGGAGAGCGGTTACTGAGTGACAGTGTGAGGGGGCTGGATTAACATCAGTAGAGATACATTCAGTTTCACAGGGAGCTAGGGGCAGAGGGGTTACTGAGTGACAGTGTGAGTGATCTGGTTTAACTTTAGTAGAGATACAGTCAGTAACACAGGGTTCTGGGGTAGAGGGGTTACTGAGTGACAGTGTGAGGTATCTGGATGAACATCAGTAGAAATACAGTCAGTAACACAGGGTGCTGGGGGGTGAGAGGTTACTATGTGACAGTGTGAGGGAGGTGGATTAACATTACTAGAGGTACAGTCAGTAACACAGGGCGCTGGGGGGAGAGGGGTTACTGAGTGACAGTGTGAGGTATCTGGATTAACATCAGTAGAGATACATTCAGTAACACAGGGCACTGGGGGGAGAGGGGTTACTGAGTGACAGTGAGAGGGAGCTGGATTAACATCAGTAGAGATACAGTCAGTAACACAGGGTGCTGGGGATAGACAGGTTACTGAGTGACAGTGTGAGGGAGCTGGATTAACATCAGTAGAGATACAGTCAGTAACACAGGGCGCTGGGGGAGAGGGGTTACTGAGTGACAGTGTGAGGTATCTGGATTAACATCAGTAGAGATACATTCAGTAACACAGGGCACTGGGGGGAAAGGGGTTACTGAGTGACAGTGAGAGGGAGCTGGATTAACATCAGTAGAGATACAGTCAGTAACACAGGGCGCTCGGGGGAGAGGGGTTACTAAGTGACAGTGTGAGAGCTGATTTAACATCAGTAGAGATACAGTCAGTAACACAGGATGCTGGGGGAGAGGGGTTACTGAGTGATAGTGTGAGGGAGCTGGATTAACATCAGTACAGATACAGTCAGTAACACAGGGCGCTGGGGGGAGAGGGGTTACTGAGTGACAATGTGAGGGAGCTGGATTAATATCAGTAGAGATACAGTCAGTAACAGGGCGCTGGGGGGAGAGGGGTTACTGAGTGACAGTGTGAGGAAGCTGGATTAACATCAGTAGAGATACAGTCAGTAACAGGGCGCTGGGGGGAGAGGGGTTACTGAGTGACAGTGTGAGGAAGCTGGATTAACATCAGTAGAGATACAGTCAGTATCACAGGGCGCTGGGGGGAGAAGGGTTACTGAATGACGTTGGGAGGGAGCTGGATTAACATCAGTAGAGATATAGTCAGTAACACAGGCTGCTGGGGGAGGATACAGTCAGTATCACAGGGTTGCTGGTGGGAGAGGGGTTACTGGGTGACAGTGTGAGGGAGCTGCATTAACATCAGTAGAGATAGAGTGACTAACACCGAGCCCTGGTGGAGAGGGGTTACTGAGTGGCAGTGTGAGAGAGCTGGATTAACATCAGTAGAGATACAGTCAGTAACACGGCGCTGGGGGGAGTGGGGTTACTGAGTGATGTTGGGAGGGAGCTGGATTAACATCAGTAGAGATACAGTCAGTAACACAGGGCGCTGGGGGGAGAGGGGTTACTGATTGACAGTGTGAGGGAGCTGGATTAACATCAGTAGAGATACAGCCAGTACCACGGCGCTGGCCAGGGAGTGGGGTTACTGAGTGACAGTGTGAGGGAGCTGGATTAACATCAGTAGAAATACAGCCAGTAACACAGGGCATTGGGGGGGTGAGGGGCTACTGAGTGACAGAGTGAGGGAGCTGTATTAACATGAGTAGAGATACCGTCAGTAACACAGGGTACTGGTGGGAGAGGGGTTGCTGAGTGACAGAGTGAGGGAGCTGGATTAACATCAGTAGAGATACTGTCAGTAACACAGGGTGCTGGGGGGAGAGGGGTTACTGAGTGCCAGAGTGAGGGAGCTGGATTAAAATCAGTAGAGATACAGTCAGTAACACAGGGCGTTGGGGGGAGAGGGTGTAATGATTGACTTGGTGAGGAAGCAGAATTAAGGTCAGTAGAGATACAGTCTGTTATACAGGATGCTGGAGGGAGAGGGGTTACTGAGTGACGTTGGGAGCGAGTTGGATTAGCATCTGTAGAGATACAGGCACTAACACAGGGCACTGGGGGGAGAGGTGTTACTGAGTGACAGAGTGAGGGAGCTGGATTAACATCAGTAGAGATACAGTCAGTAACACAGGGTGCTGGGGGGAGAGGGGTTACTGAGTGACAGTGTGAGGCAGCTGGATTAACATCAATAGAGATACAGTCAGTGACACAGGGTGCTGGGGGGAGAGGGGTTACTGAGTGATAGTGTGAGGGAGCTGGATTAGCATCTGTAGAAATACAGTCAGTAACACAGGGTGCTGGGGGGAGAGGGGTTACTGAGTGATAGTGTTAGGGAGCTGGATTAACATCAGTAGTGACACAGTTAGTAACACAGGGCACTGCGGGGAAAGGGTTTACTGACTGACGTTGGGAGGGAGCTGGATTAAAATCAGTAGAGATACAGTCAGTAACACGGGGTGCTGGGGTAGAGGGGTTACTGAGTGACAGTGTGAGGCAGCTGGATTAACAGCAATAGAAATTCAGTCAGTAACAAAGGGCGCTGGGGGGGTGAGGGGCTATTGAGTGACAGAGTGAGGGAGCTGTATTAACATCAGTAGAGATACAGTCAGTAATATAGGGTGCTGGGGAGGGTGGGGTTACTGAGTGGCAGTGTGAGGGAGCTGGATTAAAATCAGTAGAGATACAGTCAGTAACACAGGGCGTTGGGGGGAGAGGGTGTAATGATTGACTTGGTGAGGAAGCAGAATTAAGGTCAGTAGAGATACAGTCAGTTATACAGGATGCTGGAGGGAGAGGGGTTACTGAGTGACGTTGGGAGGGAGCAGGATTAGCATCTGTAGAGATTCAGTCAGTAACACAGGGCGCTGGGGGGAGAGGGGTTACTGAGTGACAGTGTGAGGGAGCTGGATTAACATCAGTAGAGATACAGTCAGTAACACAGGGTGCTGGGGGGAGAGGGGTTACTGAGTGACAGTGTGAGGGAGCTGGATTAACATCAGTAGAGATACAGTCAGTAACACAGGGCGCTGGGGGGAGAGTGGTTACTGAGTGACAGTGTGAGGGAGCTGGATTAACATCAGTAGAGATACAGTCAGTAACACAGGGCGCTGGGGGGAGAGGGGTTACTGAGTGACAGTGTGAGGGAGCTGGATTAACATCAGTAGAGATACAGTCAGTAACACAGGGCGCTGGGGGGAGAGGGGTTACTGAGTGACAGTGAGAGGGAGCTGGATTACCATCAGTAGAGATACAGTCAGTAACACAGGGCGCTGGAGGGAGAGGGGTTACTGAGTGACAGTGTGAGGGAGCTGGATTAACATCAGTAGAGATACAGTCAGTAACACAGGGCGCTGGGGGGAGAGGGTTTACTGAGTGACAGTGTGAGCTATCTGGATTAACCTGAATCCGGATACAGTCAGTAGCACAGTGTGCTGGGGGGTAGAGGGGTTACTGAGTGACAGTGAGAGGGAGCTGGATTAACATCATTTGAGATACAGCCAGTACCACGGTGCTGGCCAGGGAGTGGGGTTACTGAGTGACAGTGTGAGGGAGCTGGATTAACATCAGTAGAAATACAGACAGTAACACAGGGCATTGGTGGGAGAGGGTTTGCTGAGTGACAGAGTGAGGGAGCTGGAATAACATCTGTAGAGATACAGTCAGTAATATAGGGTGCTGGGGGGAGCGGGGTTACTGAGTGGCAGTGTGAAGGAGCTGTATTAACATCAGTTGAGATACAGTCAGTAACACAGGGCACTGGTGGGAGAGGGGTTGCTGAGTGACAGTGAGGGAGCTGGATTAACATCAGTAGAGATACAGTCAGTAACACAGGGTGCTGGGGAGAGAGGGGTTACTGAGTGCCAGAGTGAGGGAGCTGGATTAAAATCAGTAGAGATACAGTCAGTAACACAGGGCGTTGGGGGGAGAGGGTGTAATGTTTGACTTGGTGAGGAAGCAGAATTAAGGTCAGTAGAGATACAGTCAGTTATACAGGATGCTGGAGGGAGAGGGGTTACTGAGTGACGTTGGGAGGGAGCTGGATTAGCATCTGTAGAGATACAGGCAGTAACACAGGGTGCTGGGGGGAGAGGGGTTACTGAGTGACAGTGTGAGGCTGCTGGATTAACATCAGTAGTGATACAGTCAGTGACACAGGGCGCTGAGGGGAGAGGGGTTACTGAGTGACAGTGTGAGGGAGCTGGATTAGCATCTGTAGAAATACAGTCAATAACACGGTGCTGGGGGGAGAGGGTTTACTGAGTGTTAATGTCAGGGAGCTGGATTAACATCAGTAGTGACACAGTTAGTAACACAGGGCACTGCCGGGAGAGAGGTTACTGAGTGACGTTGGCAGGGTGCTGGATTAACATCAGTAGAGATACAGTCAGTAACACAGGGCGCTGGGGGGAGAGGGGTTACTGAGTGACAGTGTGAGGGAGCTGGATTAACATCAGTAGAGATACAGTCAGTAACAGGGCACTGGGGGGAGAGGGGTTACTGAGTGACAGTGTGAGGCAGCTGGATTAACAGCAAAGAAATGCAGTCAGTAACAAAGGGCGCTGGGGGGGGTGAGGGGCTATTGAGTGACAGAGTGAGGGAGCTGTATTAACATCAGTAGAGATACAGTCAGTAACACAGGACACTGGTGGGAGTGGGTTTGCTGAGTGACAGAGTGAGGGAGCTGGATTAAAATCAGTAGAGATACAGTCATTAATATAGGGTTCTGGGGGGAGCGGGGTTACTGAGTGGCAGTGTGAGGGAGCTGGATTAACATCAGTAGAGATACAGTCAGTAACACAGGGCATTGGGGGGAGAGAGGTTACTGAGTGACAGGGTAAGGAAGCAGAATTAAGGTCAGTAGAGATACAGTCAGTTATACAGGATGCTGGAGGGAGATGGGTTACTGAGTGACATTGGGAGGGAGCTGGATTAACATCAGCAGAGATACAGTCAGTAACACAGGGCGCTGGGGTAAGAGTGGTTACTGAGTGACGTTGGGAGGGAGCTGGATTAACATCAGTAGAGATACAGTCAGTAACACAGGGCGCTGGGGAGAGAGGGGTTACTGAGTGACAGTGTGAGGGAGCTGGATTAACATCAGTAGAGATACAGTCAGTAACACGGCGCTGGGGGGAGAGGGGTTACTGAGTGACGTTGGGAGGGAGCTGGATTAACATCAGTAGTGATACAGTCATTAACACAGGGCGCTGGGGGGAGAGGGGTTACTGAGTGACAGTGTGAGGGAGCTGGATTAATATCGGTAGATATACAGTCAATAACACCGGGCGCTGGGGGGAGAGGGGTTACTGAGTGATTTTTTGAGGGAGTTGGATTAACATCAGTAGAGATACAGTCATTAACACAGGGTGCTGGGTGGAGAGGGGTTACTGAGTGACAGGGTGAGGAAGCAGAATTAAGGTCAGTAGAGATACAGTCAGTTATACAGGATGCTGGAGGGAGATGGGTTACTGAGTGCAATTGGGAGGGATCTGGATTAACATCAGTAGAGATACAGTCAGTAACACAGGGCGCTGGGGGGAGAGGGGTTACTGAGAGACACTGAGTGAGGGAGCTGGATTAACATCAGTAGAGATACAGTCAGTAACATACGGCGCTGGGGGGTGAGGGGTTACTGAGTGACAGTGTGAGGGAGCTGGATTAACATCAGTGGAGATACAGTCAGCGACACAGGGTGCTGGGGGGAGTGGAGTTACTGAGTGATAGTGTGTGGAAGCTGGATTAACATCTGTAGAGATACCGTCAGTAACACAGGGTGCTGGGGGGAGAGGGGTTACTGAGTGACAGTGTGAGGGTGCTGGATTAACATCAGTAGAGATACAGTCAGTAACATACTGCGCTGTGAGCTGAGGGGTTACTGAGTGACAGTGTGAGGGAGCTGGATTAACATCAGTAGAGATACAGTCAGTAACACATGGCGCTGGGGGAAGAGGGCTTACTGAGTGACAGTGTGAGGGAGCTGGATTAACATCAGTAGAGATACAGTCAGTAACACATGGCGCTGGGGGAAGAGGGGTTACTGAGTGACAGTGTGAGGGAGCTGGATTAACATCCGTCGAGATACAGTCAGTAACACATGGCGCTGGTGGGAGAGGGGTTACTGTGTGACAGTGTGAGGGAGCTGGATTGACATCAGGAGAGATAGTGTGGAGGAACAAAATACGTGTATAATTGTGAATGAATAAAACTACATGTATAATTGGGACAGGAAATTAAAATGCATGTATAATGAAATTACTGAAGGATGTCCCCAAACAGTCACACAGCCAGCACATACATTAGCAAATCAAAGGGCCTGTGCTACCTTCCCAGACTAAGGGGCTCCGGATGTCAGATACGGTGGCAAAACCTAAGGGGGGGGGGGGGACAAAAACTATTGTGTGTTCATTGCCCAGGATATGTAACCATTAACACTACCTATTTGCTGACCCATCGACATTGTCCTGTCTATTTGCTAAACCATTGACATTGTCCTGTCTAATCGTTAAATCATTAACACTGATCGCTATCCTTTGAAGCCGTTTGAAACCATTGTAATTGCCCAAGTTTCTATCATGAACCTTTTGCTATTTCTACGTGTGTAAAGAGGTGTTAGTGAGTTAGTGAGAGACTGGTTCGGTCCGTTGTATGCGATAAGGCGCTCCGTGATATCACGACTTTAATGAAGACTTCCTGGACAAGCCTCCAGGGTCTGAGTGTTCACTCCGTTTTCCCGCGACAGATACAGTCAGTAACACAGGGCGCTGGGGGGAGAGGGGTTACTGAGTGACAGTGTGAGGGAGCTGGATTAACATCAGAGATACAGTCAGTAACACAGGGAGCTTGGGGAGAGGGGTTACTGAGTGACAGTGTGAGGGAGCTGGATTAACATCAGTAGAGATACAGTCAGTAACACAGGGCGCTGGGTGGAGACGGGTTACTGAGTGACATTGTGAGGGAGCTGGATTAACATCAGTAGAGATACAGTCAGTAACACAGGGCGCTGGGGGAGAGGGGTTACTGAGTGACAGTGTGAGGGAGCTGGATTAACATCAGTAGAGATACAGTCAGTAACACAGGGCGCTGGGGGAGAGGGGTTACTGAGTGACAGTGTGAGGGAGCTGGATTAACATCAGTAGAGATACAGTCAGTAACACGGCGATGGGGGGAGAAGGGTTATTGAGTGACAGTGTGAGGGAGCTGGATTAACATCAGTAGAGATACAGTCAGTAACACAGGGTGCTGGGGATAGACAGGTTACTGAGTGACAGTGTGAGGGAGCTGGATTAACATCAGTAGAGATACAGTCAGTAACACAGGGCGCTGGGGGAGAGGGGTTACTGAGTGACAGTGTGAGGGAGCTGGATTAACATCAGTAGAGATACAGTCAGTAACACAGGGCGCTGGGGAGAGAGGGGTTACTGAGTGACAGTGTGAGGGAGCTGGATTAACATCAGTAGAGATACAGTCAGTAACACAGGGCGCTGGGGGGAGAGGGCTTACTGAGTGACAGTGTGAGGGAGCTGGATTAACATCAGTAGAGATACAGTCAGTAACACAGGGCGCTGGGGAGAGAGGGGTTACTGAGTGACAGTGCGAGGGAGCTGGATTAACATCAGTAGAGATACAGTCAGTAACACAGGGCGCTGGGGAGAGAGGGGTTACTGAGTGACAGTGAGAGGGAGCTGGATTAACATCGGCAGAGAGACCCACCCGACTGCTTCCCGATTGTGCCACTTCGACCCCAGCTGAGCCTGCGGTCTGCACCCGACGGAAGCCGATGCTGTTGGCATTCGACCCCCCCCCTCCCCCACCAGTTCAGTCAGCGGCAGTGGTTGGGGGGGGAGGGGGGATTTCGATTCCTCCACCATAAAGTTTAGTATCCGCGGTAACGGTGGTGGAGTGTGTAGGGGGGGGGGGCGCGTTGTGGGGCAAGTTTGGGGGGTGTAAGGGCGCGGGTAGCAGATTGGCACACGGCCGTGGCTTTCCCGTTTTGCGCTCCGCAGACTGGGGTAACCCCCCCCCCCCCCCCCCACTCCCCCCTCCTCCGCAGCGAGAGCGGAGAGAGGGCAGGAGGGGGGTGCTAGGAGCAGCGGGGTGGAGGGGGGGAGGGTGTGTGTGTGTGTGTGGGTGGGTGGGGGGGGGTGGGGGTGATAGATGTTGCGGGGTGGGTGGGGGAGGGGTTTGGTGGTGAAGCGGAGCGGCCGCTCTGCCTGCGGGGTGGTGACGTTGGGGGCTGCGAGGAGAGAGGGTCCTCCAGTTCCCCCGGCGAGGAGATGCAGGGGGCGGGGACGAAGGGGGTGGAGCGGCGGGGAGGTGGTTGGTGGGTGGGGGGTGGGGGTGGCGGTGTGGTGAGTTTGGAGGAGGGGAACGGCTCTGGAGTGTTTACATTCGGGAAGAGTATCGAGGAGCCCGGCAGTTGAAGGGCTCCTTTGTGCCGCGAGCTGGCCGAACTGTTCCCGGGGCTGTGGATTTCCAGGCTGGAGTTATTTCCCTTTCCCTTTCTCAGCCGATCGGATTAGGGAGCCGGGACTGGAGGACTGGAGCCCCCGAGCAATCCTTTCATCTCCTCGTCACGTCTTGAGCAGCCACTTCCATTCGGTCGCGGGGAGCAGTGTGTCCCCCGGGAGGTCCCCCCCCACCTCACACACACACACACACGCGCGCACACACACAACCCCCAGAGCAGACCGAGGGCCGGTGAAGCCTGTGGTTTCAGTGGATCCAGGCTGCACTGTGTGGTCCGGTGTGGGTGGTGAGGGTCCCCCATACATACGCCCTCTCCACGCTCTGTTCCAACTCGTAGCTGCTCAGTCTGGGTGCACGCCTGCTGGATTCAGCTTCCTCTGAGGTGTGTCTGTATCTGTGTGTGTGTCTGTGTCTGTGTGTGTATATCTTTGTCTGTGTGTGCGTGTGTGTGTGTGTGTATTTGTGTCTCTGTGTGTGTGTCTCTGTGTGAGTGTGTATCTGTGTCTGTCTGTGTGTGTGTATATCTGTGTCTGTGTGTGTGTGTGTGTGTGTGTGTGTATGTCTGTGTCTCTTTGTGTGTGTGTGTGTGTATATCTGTGTCTCTTTGTGCATGTCTCTGTGTGTGTTTGTGTATCTGTGTCTGTGTGTGTGTGTCTCTGTGTGTGTGTCTCTCTTGTATGTGTGTGTGTATTTGTGTGTGTGTATGTGTGTCTCTGTGTGTGTGTGTATCTGTCTCTGTGTGTGTGTGTGTGTATCTGTCTGTGTGTGTGTGTGTATCTGTGTCTGTGTGTGTGTGTCTCTGTGTGTGTCTCTCTTGTATGTGTGTGTGTATTTGTGTGTGTGTATGTGTGTCTCTGTGTGTGTGTGTATCTGTCTCTGTGTGTGTGTGTGTATCTGTCTGTGTGTGTGTGTGTATATCTGTGTCTCTTTGTGCATGTCTCTGTGTGTGTTTGTGTATCTGTGTCTGTGTGTGTGTGTCTCTGTGTGTGTGTCTCTCTTGTATGTGTGTGTGTATTTGTGTGTGTGTATGTGTGTCTGTGTGTGTGTGTGTATCTGTGTCTATGTGTGTGTGTCTATATGTGTGTGTGTGGTTGCTCAGTCAGTCAGTCAGGTTCTGTTCCCTGTCCAGCGGTCAGAGTGCAATGCCACTGTGTGTGCGTCTATGTGTGTGTGTGTGTGTGTGTGTGGTTGCTCGGTCAGTCAGTCAGGTTCTGCTGCCTGTCCAGCGGTCAGAGTGCAATGCCACTGTGTGTGTGTGTGTGTGTGTGTGTGTGTGTCCAGCGGTCAGAGTGCAATGCCACTGTGTGTGTGTGTGTGTGTGTGTGTGTCCAGCGGTCAGAGTGCAATGCCACTGTGTGTGTGTGTGTGTGTGTGTGTGTGTGTGTGTGTCCAGCGGTCAGAGTGCAATGCCACTGTGTGTGTGTGTGTGTGTGTGTGTGTGTGTGTGTGTGTGTCCAGCGGTCAGAGTGCAATGCCACTGTGTGTGTGTGTGTGTGTGTGTGTGTGTGTGTGTGTGTGTGTGTCCAGCGGTCAGAGTGCAATGCCACTGTGTGTGTGTGTGTGTGTGTGTGTGTGTGTGTGTGTGTGTGTCCAGCGGTCAGAGTGCAATGCCACTGTGTGTGTGTGTGTGTGTGTGTGTGTGTGTGTGTGTCCAGCGGTCAGAGTGCAATGCCACTGTGTGTGTGTGTGTGTGTGTGTGTGTGTGTGTGTGTGTGTGTGTGTGTGTGTGTGTGTGTGTGTCCAGCGGTCAGAGTGCAATGCCACTGTACCCGCTCGGAAGCCAGCCTTTCTCCCACATGGCACTAACTCCTGTCAGGGCATTCTCGGATTGGATACAAGGGCCATGGGGGGTGAGGGGCTTGCAGGGCGAAAAGTAGGTCAGTAGCGTGAGAGCGTGCGCAATAGGATTGGGAAGTCGAGGGGTAAAGTAATGGGCAGGGACGTGGCCTGCAACTGCTCAACGGACTGTGTGTTTTGGGGCTTGGTTCCTTTCCCACCCCCTCCCCCCTCCCCCCCCCCTCTCTCTCTTTACCCCTGTCTCTGTCTCTCTCTCTGTCTCTCACTCTCTCTCTCCCTCCCCCTATCTCTCTGTCTCTTTCTCTCTCTGTTTCTCACTCCCTCTCTCTGTCTCTCACTCCCCCTATCTCCCAGTCTCTCTCTCTCACCCTCTCCACCCTCTCCATATCTCCCAGTCTCTCTCTCTCACCCTCTCCATATCTCCCAGTCTCTCTCTCTCACCCTCTCCATATCTCCCAGTCTCTCTCTCTCACCCTCTCCATATCTCCCAGTCTCCCTCTCTCTCTCTCTCCCTCCCCCTATCTCCCAGTCTCTCTCTCTCTCCCTCTCCATATCTCCCAGTCTCTCTCTCTCTGTCTCTGTCTCTCTCTCCTTCTCCCTATCTCCCAGTCTCTCTCTCTCTCTCCCTCTCCCCTATCTCCCAGTCTCTCTCTCTCTGTCTCTGTCTCTCTCTCCTTCTCCCTATCTCCCAGTCTCTCTCTCTCACCCTCTCCATATCTCCCAGTCTCCCAGTCTCTCTCTCTCTCCCTCTCCATATCTCCCAGTCTCTCTCTCTCTGTCTCTGTCTCTCTCTCCTTCTCCCTATCTCCCAGTCTCTCTCTCTCTCTCCCTCTCCCCTATCTCCCAGTCTCTCTCTCTCTGTCTCTGTCTCTCTCTCCTTCTCCCTATCTCCCAGTCTCTCTCTCTCTCTCCCTCTCCCCTATCTCCCAGTCTCTCTCTCTCTCCCCCTCTCCCTATCTCCCAGTCTCTCTCTCTCTCCCTCTCCATATCTCCCAGTCTCTCTCTCTCTGTCTCTGTCTCTCTCTCCTTCTCCCTATCTCCCAGTCTCTCTCTCTCTCTCCCTCTCCCCTATCTCCCCCAGTCTCTCTCTCTCTGTCTCTGTCTCTCTCTCCTTCTCCCTATCTCCCAGTCTCTCTCTCTCTCTCTCTCCATATCTCCCAGTCTCTCTCTCTCTCTCTGTCTCTCTCTCCCTCTCCCGATCTCCCAGTCTCCCTCTCTCTCTCTCTCCTTCTCCCTATCTCCCAGTCTCTCTCTCTCTCTCCCTCTCCCCTATCTCCCAGTCTCTCTCTCTCCCTCTCCCTATCTCCCAGTCTCTCTCTCTCTCTCGCTCCCACCCCGGCCTGGCCTGCCTCCCACGCCAGACAGGATGAGCTGACGTTGAGGTGGGCCGGAAGCTTGAGTGGAGCCGAAAGGCCAGAACGAGAGCGCGGATGGGCTGCATGGCCTGTTTCTGTCCCTGTAGGTCTGTGGTTGCACTCACTTCCTTTGCAGTCAGTGCAACCGCGCATTCCCATCTCGCCCCACACCGCCTCCCTTCCTCCACCACACCACCCCCCCAGCCAGTCTCCAGCTCGTCCACTCGCTCTGCCTCGTCCTGCCTTAGGCTTGTTCCTGACCCCTGCGTCGGAAACCCCCCCACCCCCACCCCGCTTCACCCGAACACCAGCCTCCTCCCCTGCTGGGAGCCCGACCCCTTCCGAAAATTTACACCGTCCGCCATGCGGACTCTTGGACCAACGGCTGGTGGGCGCGATTCGGGGGCCAGGTGGGGGCGGAGGGAGGGGTCCAGGGGTCTCGGAGGCGCCCCCCGACTGCCAAGCCGTGAGTGGCTGTCGGCTGGAGGACAGTGCAGGGCTTTGGCTGGCGGAGGAGAGGGGGGAGGCACTGCCCCACACAGTGGAATAGCCTGGCCACGTGACGGGGTGGTGTTGCCCCACGCAGTGGAATAGCCCGGCCATGTGACGGGGAGGCGATGCCCCACGCAGTGGAATAGCCTGGCCAAGTGACAGGGAGGCGATGCCCCACGTGGTGGAATAGCCCGGCCACACGACGAGGAGGCGATGCCCCACGTGGTGGAATAGCCCGGCCATGCGACAGGGGAGGCGATGCCCCACGCAGTGGAATAGCCTGGCCAAGTGACAGGGAGGCGATGCCCCACGTGGTGGAATAGCCCGGCCACACGACGAGGAGGCGATGCCCCACGTGGTGGAATAGCCCGGCCATGCGACAGGGGAGGCGATGCCCCACACGGTGGAATAGCCCCGCCACGCGACAGTGTGGGGGCCGTTCCCGGGAAGGTGAGCGGCTGTGCGTGTGACTGTTCACGCCGGAGGTAGAGGCTGGCTGTTCGACCGGGAAGCGGGGGGAAGCAGGCCCCAGGGAGCGAACGGAATTCCACCCCCCCCACCCCCCACCCCACGCTGTCAGAGGGTCAGTGCTGAGGGAGCGCCGCACTGTCGGAGGGTCAGCACTGAGGGAGCGCCGCACTGTCGGAGGGTCAGCGCTGAGGGAGCGCCGCACTGTCGGAGGGTCAGCGCTGAGGGAGCGCCGCACTGTCGGAGGGTCAGCGCTGAGGGATCGCCGCACTGTCGGAGGGTCAGTGCTGAGGGAGCGCCGCACTGTCGGAGGGTCAGTGCTGAGGGTGCGCCGCCCTGTCGGAGGGTCAGCGCTGAGGGGAGCGCCGCACTGTGGGAGGGTCAGCGCTGAGGGAGCACCGCGCTGTGGGAGGGTCAGTGCTGAGGGAGCGCCGCACTGTCGGAGGGTCAGTGCTGAGGGAGCGCCGCACTGTGGGAGGGTCAGTGCTGAGGGAGCACCGCACTGTGGGGAGGGTCAGTGCTGAGGGAGCGCCGCACTGTGGGAGGGTCAGTGCTGAGGTAGAGCCGCACTGTGGGAGGGTCAGTGCTGAGGGAGCGCCGCACTGTGGGAGGGTCAGTGCTGAGGGAGCGCCGCACTGTCGGAGGGTTTGTGCTGAGGGAGCGCCGCGCTGTCGGAGGGTCAGTGCTGAGGTAGAGCCGCACTGTGGGAGGGGTTTGTGCTGAGGGAGCGCCGCACTGTCGGAGGGTCAGTGCTGAGGGAGAGCCGCACTGTGGGAGGGTCAGTGCTGAGGGAGCGCCGCACTGTGGGAGGGTCAGTGCTGAGGGAGCGCTGCACTGTGGGAGGGTCAGTGCTGAGGGAGCGCCGCACTGTCGGAGGGTCAGTGCTGAGGGAGCGCTGCACTGTGGGAGGGTCAGTGCTGAGGGAGCGCCGCACTGTGGGAGGGTCAGTGCTGAGGGAGCGCCGCACTGTCGGAGGGTTTGTGCTGAGGGAGCGCCGCGCTGTCGGAGGGTCAGTGCTGAGGTAGAGCCGCACTGTGGGAGGGTTTGTGCTGAGGGAGCGCCGCACTGTCGGAGGGTCAGTGCTGAGGGAGAGCCGCACTGTGGGAGGGTCAGTGCTGAGGGAGCGCCGCACTGTGGGAGGGTCAGTGCTGAGGGAGCGCCGCACTGTCGGAGGGTCAGTGCTGAGGGAGCGCTGCACTGTGGGAGGGTCAGTGCTGAGGGAGCGCCGCACTGTGGGAGGGTCAGTGCTGAGGGAGCGCCGCACTGTAGACTGTGCTGCCGTTCGGGATGAGATGTTAAACCCACGGACTCCCACCCCCCATTTGCTCACTGAAGCAGTAGGGGGTTTGGGGGGAGGGGTGAGGGGGGGTGGGGGGGGGGGGGGTGGAGAAGAGGTTGGGGGTTGGGGGGGGGCGTTGATCGTCCATTCCTCTGGCTGTCCTGGGGCCGATGCTAATCTCTCAGCCGACACCACTTTGGCAATAACGCGACCTGGGCCGTCCGTCGCAGTGCCGCGCGCGGGATCTTGCTGTGCCCAGCCCGGTCTCCGCTACAACGGGGGCCAACACCGCGAGGCTCTGCGGGGCGTCCCGTGCTGCTGAACTCAGGGGAGCTCCGCTGGGGCAAGAGGGGACAGGACGTTGCCCACCTCACCTCCGGACTCGGCGGACTCTCCCTCTGTTGGTCTCAGCCCTGCCCGGGCGGAGGGGGGAGGGGGGAGGAGGAGGGGGGAGGAGGAGGGGGAGGGGGAGGGGTAGCCGAGCCGGACTCGGCTGCTCCTTATTCGGGAAGCGGTTGCCTGGACAACAGCTCTCCTCCCCTCTCTCTGTCTCTCTCTCTCTCTGTCTCTCTCTCTCCCCTCCCCTCCCCTCTCTGTCTCTCTCTCTCCCCTCCCCTCTCTCTCTGTCTCTCTCTCTGTCTCTCTCTCTCTCCTCCCCTCTCTCTCTCTCTCTCTCCTCTCCTCCCCTCTCTCTCTCTGTCTCTCTCTCTCTCTCTGTCTCTCTCTCTCTCCTCCCCTCTCTCTGTCTCTCTCCTCCCCTCTCTCTGTCTCTCTCTCTCTCTCTCCTCCCCTCCCTCCTCTCTCTCTGTCTCTCTCTCTCTCTCCTCCCCTCTCTCTGTCTGTCTCTCTGTCTCTCTCTCTCTCCTCCCCTCCCTCTCTCTCTCTCTGTCTCTCTCTCCTCCCGTCTGTCTCTCTCCTCCCCTCTCTCTCTCCTCCCCTCCCTCTCTCTCTCTCTGTCTCTCTCTCCTCCCGTCTGTCTCTCTCCTCCCCTCTCTCTCTCCTCCCCTCTCTCTCACTCTCTCTCTCCCTCTCTCTCTCCTCCCTCCCTCTCTCTCTCTCTCTCTCTCTCATCTCTCTCCCTCTCTCTCTCTCCTCCCTCCTCTCTCTCTCCTCCCCGCTCTTTCTGTCTCTTTCTCTCTCTCCTCCCATCTCTCTCTCTCCCTCTCTCTCTCTCCTCCCCTCTCTGTCCTCCCCTCCCCTCTCTGTCTCTCTCTCTCTCTCTCTCCTCCCCTCTCTCTCTCCCTCCCTCTCTCTCTCTCCTCCCCTCCCCTCTCTCTCTCCCTCTCTCTCTCTCTCTCCCCCCTTCTCCCTCTCTCTCTCTCTCTCCTCTCCCCCCGCCTCTCTCTCTCTCCCCCGCCTCTCTCTCTCTCTCCCCCCTCTCTCTGTCATCTCTCTCTCCCTCCCCCCCTCTCTCTCCCTCTCTCTCTCTCTCCCCCCCTCTCTCTCTCCCCCCTCTCTCTCTCTCTCTCTCCCTCTCTCTCCCCCCCTCTCTCTGTCGTCTCTCTCTCCCTCTCTCTCTCTCTCTCTCCGCCCCCCCTCTCTCTCTCCCCCCCGCCTCTCTCTCTCTCTCACCCCCCCCTCTCTCTGTCGTCTCCCCCCCTCTCTCTCTCTCTCCCCCCCTCTCTCTCTCTCCCCCCCTCTCTCTCTCTCTCCCCCCTCTGTCGTCTCTCTCCCCCCTCTCTCTCTCTCTCTCTCTCTCCCCCCTCTCTCTGTCTCTCTCTCTCTCCCCCCCTCTCTCTCTCTCTCTCCCCCCCCCCCCACCCCGCCTCTCCCTCTCTCTCTCTCCATCCGGCTGTGAGTGCCTGAGGCAGAGTGGAACAACAAGGACAAGTCAGCATGAAGGATCCATTGATTGTGGTGACTGGGCAGTAGGTGGTCCCGCGTGTTTCACCGCAGGTGGTCTACAGGGACCCTTCGACCTCACCCTAACAATCTTCCGAGTCCCCCTCTGTCTCTCTGCTCCCCCCATCCACCACGATCGCCCTCCCCCCCTCCCTCTGCCTCTGCCTCGTCTCTGTCCCCCCCTCTCTCTCTCCGTCTCTCTCTGTCTAACTCTTCATCACTCTCTCTCTCTTTCCATATCTCTCTGTTTCTATCCCTTTGTATCTCTCTCTCTCTGTCTCTCTCCCTCTCTCCCAGTGTCTGTCTCCGTCTCTCTCTCTGTCTCTCATTCTGTGTCTCTGTCTCCCCCCTCTCTCTATCTCTCTGTTGCTCCTTCCCCCCAACCCTCTCTCTCCCTCTCTGTATCTCTCTCTCTCTCTATCTCTCTCTCTGTATCCCTCCCTCTCTCTCTCTCTATCTCTCTCTCTCTCTGTATCCCTCTCTCTCTCTCTCTCTGTCCTCCTGTCTCTCTCTCTCTGACCTCCTGTGTCTCTCTCTCTCTCTCCCCCCACCCCCCCCATCTATTGCTCTCTCTCTCCGTCTCTCTCTATCTCTAACTCTTCATCGCTCTCTCTCTCTTTCCATATCTCTCTGTTTCTATCCCTTTGTAGCTCTCTCTCTGTCCCCCGTGTCTGTCTCCGTCTCTCTCTCTCTCTCATTCTGTGTCTCTTGTCTCCTCTCTCTGTCTCCCCCCTCTGTCTCCCCC
>JANJGN010003532.1:0-44111 GCA_026770705.1 Isurus oxyrinchus | reverse complement strand
GGAGAGGGTGCAGTTCGGGTAGTTTCTAGGGGTGGAGAGGGTGCAGCTCGGATAGTTTCTGGGGACGGAGAGGGTGCAGCTCACATAGTTTCTGGGGGTGGAGAGGGTGCAGCTCGAGTAGTTTCTGGGGATGGAGAGGGTGCAGCTCGGATAGTTTCTCGGGGTGCAGAGGGTGCAGCTCGGACAGTTTCTGGGGATGGAGAGGGTGCAGGTCGGACAGTTTATGGTTGGAGAGGGTGCAGCTCGGACGGTTTCTGGTTGGAGAGGGTGTAGTTCGGGTAGTTTCTGAGGATGGAGAGGGTGCAGCTCGGGTAGTTTCTTGGGTTGGAGAGGGTGCAGCTCGGGAAGTTTCTGGTGGTGGAGAGGGTGCAGCTCGGGTAGTTTTTGGAGGTGGAGAGGCTGCATCTCGGGTAGTTTCTGGGGTTGGAGAGGGTGCAGCTCGGGTAGTTTCTGGGGTTGGAGAGGGTGCAGCTCGTTTAGTGTCTGGGGTGGAGAGGGTGCTGCTCGGGAAGTTTCTGGGGGTGGAGAGGGGTGCAGCTCAGGTAGTTTCTGGTGATGGAGATGGTGCAGCTCGGATAGTTTCTGGGTGTGCAGAGGGTGCAGCTCGGACAGTTTTTGGGACTGGAGAGGGTGCAGCTCGGACAGTTTCTGGTTGGAGACGGTGCAGTTTGGACAGTTTCTGTTTGGAGAGGGTGTAACTCGGGTAGTTTCTGGGGATGGAGAGGGTGCAACTCGAGCAGTTTCTGGGGATGGAGTGGCAGCAGCTTGGGTAGTTTCTTGAGATGGAGAGGGTGCAGCTCGGGCAGGTTCTTGTGTTGGAGAGGGTGCAGCTCAGACAGTTTCTGGGGATGGAGAGGGTGCAGCTCGGGTAGTTTCTGGCTTTGGAGAGGGTGCAGCTCGGGTAGTTTCTCGGGTTGGAGAGGGTACAGCTCGGGTAGTTTCTGGGGATGGAGAGGCTGGAGCTCGGACAGTTTCTGGTTGGAGAGGGTGAAGCTCGGACAGTTTTTCAGGGTGGACAGGGTGCAGCTCGAATAGATTCTGGGGGTGGAGAGGTGCAGCTCAGGTAGTTTCTGGGGGTGGAGAGGGTGCAGCTAGTGTAGTTTTTGGGGATGGAGAGGGTGCAGCTTGGGTAGTTTCTGGGTGGAGAGGGTGCAGCTCGGGTAGTTTCTGGGGTTGGTGAGGGTGCAGCTCGGACAGTTTCTGGGGTTGGAGAGAGTGCAGCTCGGATAGTTTCTGGGGTTGGAGTGGGTGCAGCTCGGGTAGTTCCTGGGGGTGGAGAGGGTGCAGCTCGGACAGTTTCTGGGGATGTAGACGGTGCAGCTCAGGTAGTTTCTGGGGATGTAGAGCTTTCAGCTCAGGTAGTTTCTGGGGATGGAGTGGCTGGAGCTCGGACAGTTTCTGGTTGGAGAGGGTGCAGCTCGTACCGTTTCTGGGGGTGGAGAGGGTGCAGCTTGGGTAATTTCTGGGGATGGAGAGGGTGCAGCTCGGACAGTTTCTGGGGGTGGAGAGGGTGCAGCTCGGGTAGTTTCTGGGGATGGAGTGGCTGCAGCTCGGGTAGTTTCTGGGGGTGGAGAAGGTGCACCTCGGTTGTTTCTGGGGATGCAGAGGGTGCAGCTCGGGTAGTTTCTGGGGTTGGAGAGGGTGCAGCTCGGGTAGTTCCTGGGGTTGGAGAGGGTGCAGCTCGGGTAGTTTCTGGGGATGCAGAGGGTGCAGCTCGTGTAGTTTCTGGGTATGGTGAGGGTGCAGCTCGGGTAGTTTCTGGGAATGGAGATGCTGCAGCTCCGGTAGTTTCTGGGGATGGAGAGGATGCAGCTTGGGTAGTTTCTTGGGATGGCGAGGTTGCAGCTCGGGCAGGTTCTTGTGTTGGAGAGGGTGCAGCTCGTGTAGTTTCTGGGTATGGTGAGGGTGCAGCTCCGGTAGTTTCTGGGAATGGAGATGCTGCAGCTCCGATAGTTTCTGAGGGTGGAGAGGGTGCAGCTCGGGTAGATTCTGGGGGTGGAGAGGATGCAGCTCGGGTAGTTTCTGGGGGTTGAGAGGGTGCAACTGCGGTAGTTTCTGCGTTTGGAGAGTGTGCAGCTCCGGTAGTTTCTTGGGGTCGAGAGGGTGCAGCTCAAGCAGATTCTGGGGGTGGAGAGGGTGCAGCTCCGGTAGTTTCTGGGTTTGGAGAGGGTGCAGCTCAGGTAGTTTCTGGGGGTGGAGAGGGTGCAGCTGGAGTAGTTGCTGGGGGTGGAGAGGGTGCAGCTCCGGTAGTTTCTGGGGTTGGAGAGGGTGCAGCTCAGATAGTTTCTGGGAGTGGTGAGGGTGCAGCTCGGGTAGTTTCTGAGGGTGGAGAGGGTGCAGCTCGGGTAGTTCTTGGGAGTAGAGAGGGTGCAGCTCGGGTAGCTTCTGGGGTTGGAGAGGATGCAGCTCCGGTAGTTTCTGGGGATGGAGAGGCTGCAGCTCGGGTAGTTTCCGGGGGTGGAGACGGTGCAGCTCCGGTAATTTCTGGGGATGGAGAGGGTGCAGCTTCAGTAGTTTCTGGGGATGGTGAGGCTGCAGCTCGGGTAGTTTCTGGGGATGGAGAGGGTGCAGCTCAGACAGTTTCTGGGGATGGAGAGGGTGCAGCTCGGGTAGTTTCTGGGGTTGGAGAGGGTGCAGCTCGGGCAGGTTCTGTGGTTGGAGAGGGTGCAGCTCGGGTAGTTTCTGGGGTTGGAGTGGGTGCAGCTCGGGTAGTTCCTGGGGATGTAGACGGTGCAGCTCAGGTAGTTTCTGGGGATGTAGAGCTTTCAGCTCAGGTAGTTTCTGGGGATGGAGTGGCTGCAGCTCGGACAGTTTCTGGTTGGAGAGGGTGCAGCTCGTACCGTTTCTGGGGGTGGAGAGGGTGCAGCTTGGGTAATTTTTGGGGATGGAGAGGGTGCAGCTCGGACAGTTTCTGGGGGTGGAGAGGGTGCAGCTCGGGTAGTTTCTGGGGATGGAGTGGCTGCAGCTCGGGTAGTTTCTGGGGGTGGAGAAGGTGCACCTCGGTTGTTTCTGGGGATGCAGAGGGTGCAGCTCGGGTAGTTTCTGGGGGTGGAGAGGGTGCAGCTCGGGTAGTTTCTGGGGATGCAGAGGGTGCAGCTGGGGTTGTTTCTGGGGGTGGAGAGGGTGCAGCTCGGGTAGTTTCTGGGGATGGAGAGGGTGCAGCTCGGGTAGTTTCTGGGGATGCAGAGGGTGCAGCTCGGGTAGTTTCTGGGGTTGGAGAGAGTGCAGCTCGGGTAGTTCCTGGGGGTGGTGAGGGTGCAGCTCAGACAGTTTCTGTGGATAGAGAGGGGGCAGCTTGGGTAGTTTCTGGGGGTGGAGAGGGTGCAGCTCAGATAGTTTCTGGGGTTGGAGAGGGTGCAGCTCGGGTAGTTTCTGGGTTTGGAGAGGTGCAGCTCAGGTAGATTCTGGGTTTGGAGAGGGTGCAGCTCGGGTAGTTTCTGGGTATGGTGAGGGTGCAGCTCGGGTAGTTTCTGGGAATGGTGGAGATGCTGCAGCTCCGATAGTTTCTGGGGGTGGTGAGGGTGCAGCTCGGGTAGTTTCTGAGGGTGGAGAGGGTGCAGCTCGGGTAGTTTCTGAGGGTGGAGAGGGTGCAGCTTGGGTAGTTTCTGGGGGTGGAGAGCGTGCTGCTCGGGTAGTTTCTGGGGGTGGAGAGGGTGCAGCTCGGGTAGTTTCTGGGGGTGGAGAGGGTGCAGCTCGGGTAGTTTCTGTGGATGGAGAGGGTGCTGCTCGGGTAGTTTCTGGGGACTGAGAGGCTGCAGCTTGGGTAGTTTCTTGCATGGAGAGGGTGCAGCTCGGGCTGGTTCTTGGGTTGGAGAGGGTGCAGCTTGGACAGGTTCTGCGGATGGAGAGGGTGCAGCTCGGGTAGTTTCTGGCATTGGAGAGGGTGCAGCTCGAGTACTTTCTGGGGCTGGACGGGTGCAGCTCAGGTAGTTTCTGGGGTTGGAGAGGGTGCAGCTCCGATAGTTTCTGGGGGTGGTGAGGGTGCAGCTCGGGTAGTTTCTGAGGGTGGAGAGGGTGCAGCTTGGGTAGTTTCTGGGGGTGGAGAGCGTGCTGCTCGGGTACTTTCTTGAGTTGGAGAGGGTGCAGATCCCCTAGTTTCTGGGGGTGGAGAGGGTGCAGCTCGGGCAGGTTCTTGTGTTGGAGAGGGTGCAGCTCGTGTAGTTTCTGGGAATGGAGATGCTGCAGCTCCGGTAGTTTCTGGGAATGGAGAGGGTGCAGCTCCGGTAGTTTTTGGGGATGGAGAGGATGCAGCTCGGGTAGTTTCTGGGGATGGAGAGGCTGCAGCTTGGGTAGTTTCTTCAGATGGCGAGGGTGCAGCTCGGGCAGGTTCTTGTGTTGGAGAGGCTGCAGCTCGTGTAGTTTCTGGGTATGGTGAGGGTGCAGCTCAGGAAGTTTCTGGGAATGGAGATGCTGCAGCTCCGATAGTTTCTGGGGGTGGTGAGGGTGCAGCTCGGGTAGTTTCTGAGGGTGGAGAGGGTGCAGCTCGGGTAGATTCTGGGGGTGGAGAGGATGCAGCTCGGGTAGTTTCTGGGGTTGGAGAGGATGCAGCTCCGGTAGTTTCTGGGGGTTGAGAGGGTGCAACTGCGGTAGTTTCTGCGTTTGGAGAGTGTGCAGCTCCGGTAGTTTCTTGGGGTCGAGAGGGTGCAGCTCAAGTAGATTCTGGGGGTGGAGAGGGTGCAGCTCCGGTAGTTTCTGGGTTTGGAGAGGGTGCAGCTCTGATAGTTTCTGAGGGTGGTGAGGGTGCAGCTCGGGTAGTTTCTGAGGGTGGAGAGGGTGCAGCTCGGGTAGTTTCTGGGGGTGGAGAGGGTGCAGCTGGGGTAGTTTCTGGGGGTGGAGAGGTTGCAGCTCGGGTAGTTTCTGTGGATGGAGAGGGTGCTGCTCGGGTAGTTTCTGGGGATGGAGAGGCTGCAGCTTGGGTAGTTTCTTGGGATGGAGAGGGTGCAGCTCGGGCTGGTTCTTGGGTTGGAGAGGGTGCAGCTTGGACAGGTTCTGGGGATGGAGAGTGTGCAGCTCGGGCAGTTTCTGGCATTGGAGAGGGTGCAGCTCGAGTATTTTCTGGGGCTGGACGGGTGCAGCTCAGGTAGTTTCTGGGGTTGGAGAGGTTGCAGCTCCGATAGTTTCTGGGGGTGGTGAGGGTGCAGCTCGGGTTGTTTCTGAGGGTGGAGAGGGTGCAGCTCGGGTAGTTTCTGGGGGTGGAGAGCGTGCTGCTCGGGTACTTTCTTGGGTTGGAGAGGGTGCAGATCGGCTTGTTTCTGGGGATGGAGAGGGTGCTGCTCGCATAGTTTCTGGGGATGGAGAGGGTGAAGCTCGGGTAGTTTCTGGGATGGAGAGGGTGCAGTTTCAGTAGTTTCTGGGGATGGAGAGGCTGCAGCTCGGGTAGTTTCTGGGGATGGAGAGGGTGCAGCTCGGGTAGTTTCTGGGGATGGAGAGGCTGCAGCTTGGGTAGTTTCTTGGGATGGAGCGGCTGCAGCTCGGGTAGTTTCTGGGGATGGAGAGGGTGCAGTTTCAGTAGTTTCTGGGGATGGAGAGGCTGCAGCTCGGGTAGTTTCTGGGGATGGAGAGGGTGCAGCTCGGGTAGTTTCTGGGGATGGAGAGGCTGCAGCTTGGGTAGTTTCTTGGGATGGAGCGGCTGCAGCTCGGGTAGTTTCTGGGGATGGAGAGGGTGCAGTTTCAGTAGTTTCTGGGGATGGAGAGGCTGCAGCTCGGGTAGTTTCTGGGGATGGAGAGGGTGCAGCTAGGGTAGTTTCTGGGGATGGAGAGGGTGCAGCTTGGGCAGGTTCTTGGGTTGGAGAGGGTGCAGATCAGACAGTTCCTGGGGATGGAGAGGGTGCAGCTCGGGTAGTTTCTGGCATTGGAGAGGGTGCAGCTCGGGTAGTTTCTGGGGGTGGAGAGGGTGCAGCTCGGGCAGGTTCTTGTGTTGGAGAGGGTGCAGCTCGTGTAGTTTCTGGGTATGGTGAGGGTGCAGCTCGGGTAGTTTCTGGGGGTTGAGAGGGTGCAGCTCCGGTAGTTTCTCGGAATGGAGATGCTGCAGCTCCGGTAGTTTTTGGGGGTGGAGAGGCTGCAGCTTGGGTAGTTTCTTCGGATGGCGAGGGTGCAGCTCGGGCAGGTTCTTGTGTTGGAGAGGGTGTAGCTCGTGTAGTTTCTGGGTATGGTGAGGGTGCAGCTCGGGTAGTTTCTGGGAATGGAGATGCTGCAGCTCCGATAGTGTCTGGGGGTGGTGAGGGTGCAGCTCGGGTAGTTTCTGAGGGTGGAGAGGGTGCAGCTCGGGTAGTTTCTGGGGGTGGGGAGGATGCAGCTCGGGTAGTTTCTGGGGTTGGAGAGGATGCAGCTCCGGTAGTTTCTGGGGGTTGAGAGGGTGCAGCTGCGGTAGATTCTGGGGGTGGAGAGGGTGCAGCTCGGGTAGTTTCTGTGGGTGGAGAGGGTGCAGCTCGGGAAGTTTCTGGGGTTGGAGAGGGTGCAGCTCGGGTAGTTTCTGTGGGTGGAGAGGGTGCAGCTCGGGAAGTTTCTGGGGGTGGAGAGGTTGCAGCTCGGGTAGTTTCTGTGGATGGAGAGGGTGCTGCTCGGGTAGTTTCTGGGTTTGGAGAGGGTGCAGCTCGGGTAGTTTCTGTGGGTGGAGAGGGTGCAGCTCGGGAAGTTTCTGGGGGTGGAGAGGTTGCAGCTCGGGTAGTTTCTGTGGATGGAGAGGGTGCTGCTCGGGTAGTTTCTGGGGATGGAGAGGCTGCAGCTTGGTTAGTTTCTTGGGATGGACAGGGTGCAGCTCGGGCTGGTTCTTGGGTTGGAGAGTGTGCAGCTTGGTCATGTTCTGGGGATGGAGAGGGTGCAGCTCGAGTAGTTTCTGGCATTGGAGAGGGTGCAGCTCGAGTACTTTCTGGGGCTGGACGGGTGCAGCTCAGGTAGTTTCTGGGGTTGGAGAGGGTGCAGCTCCGATAGTTTCTGGGGGGTGGTGAGGGTGCAGCTCGGGTAGTTTCTGAGGGTGGAGAGGGTGCAGCTCGGGTAGTTTCTGGGGGTGGAGAGGGTGCAGCTCGGGTAGTTTCTGGGGATGAAGAGGGTGCTGCTCGCGTAGTTTCTGGGGATGGAGAGGGTGCTGCTCGCGTAGTTTCTGGGGATGGAGAGGCTGCAGCTCGGGTAGTTTCTGGGGATGGAGAGGCTGCAGCTCGGGTAGTTTCTGGGGATGGAGAGGCTGCAGCTTGGGTAGTTTCTTGGGATGGGGAGGGTGAAGCTCGGTCCGGTTCTTGGGTTGGAGAGGGTGCAGTTCAGACAGTTTCTGGGGATGGAGAGGGTGCAGCTCGGGTAGTTTCTGGCATTGGAGAGGGTGCAGCTCGGGTACTTTCTGGGGATGGAGAGGGTGCAGCTCGGACAGTTTCTGGTGTTGCAGACGATGCAGCTCGGGTAGTTTCTGCTGTTGGAGAGGGTGCAGCTCAGGTAGTTTCTGGTGTTGCAGAGGTTGCAGCTCGGGTAGTTTCTGGGGTTGGAGAGGGTGCAGCTCGGGTAGTTTCTGGGGATGGCGAGGGTGCTGCTCGGACAGTTTCTGGGGTTGCGAGGGTGCAGATCGGGTATTTTCTGGGGGTGGTGAGGGTGCAGCTCGGGTAGTTTCTGGGTTTGGAGAGGTTGCAGCTCGGGTAGTTTCTGGTGTTGGAGAGGGTGCAGCTCAGGTGGTTTCTGGTGTTGGAGAGGGTGCAGCTCGGGTACTTTCCGGGGTTGGAGAGGGTGCAGCTCGGGTAGTTTCTGGGGATGGAGAGGGTGCAGCTCGGACAGTTTCTGTGGTTGGTGAGGGTGCAGCTCGGGTATTTTCTGGGGATGGAGAGGGTGCAGCTCGGGTATTTTCTGGGGTTGTAGAGGGTGCAGCTCGGGTAGTTTCTGGGGATGGAGAGGGTGCA
Source organism: Isurus oxyrinchus (assembly GCA_026770705.1). Taxonomy (NCBI): domain Eukaryota; kingdom Metazoa; phylum Chordata; class Chondrichthyes; order Lamniformes; family Lamnidae; genus Isurus; species Isurus oxyrinchus. The sequence goes on along the minus strand of JANJGN010003532.1, from coordinate 36,234 downwards.
GCTCAGGTAGTTTCTGTGGTTGGAGAGGGTGCAGCTCGTGTAGTTTCTGTGGATGGTGATGGTGCAGCTCGGGTAGTTTCTGGGAATGGAGATGCTGCATCTCCGGTAGTTTCTGGGGGTTGAGAGGGTGCAGCTGCGGTAGTTTCTGCGTTTGGAGAGGGTGCAGCTCCGGTAGTTTCTTGGGGTCCAGAGGGTGCAGCTCGAGTTGTTTCTGGGGGTGGAGAGAGTGCAGCTCCGGTAGTTTCTGGGTTTGGAGAGGGTGCAGCTCCGATAGTTTCTGGGGGTGGTGAGGGTGCAGCTCGGGAAGTTTCTGAGGCTGGAGGGGGTGCAGCTCGGGTAGTTTCTGGGGGTGGAGAGGGTGCAGCTCAGGTAGTTTCTGGGATTGGAGAGGATGCAGCTACGGTAGTTTCTGGGGGTTGAGAGGGTGCAGCTGCGGTAGTTTCTGCGTTTGGAGAGCGTGCAGCTCCGGTAGTTTCTTGGGGTCGAGAGGGTGCAGCTTGAAGAGTTTCTGGGGTTGGAGAGGGTGCAGCTCCGGTAGTTTCTGGGCTTGGAGAGGGTGCAGCTCCGATAGATTCTGGGGGTGGTGAGGGTGCAGCTCGGGTAGTTACTGAGGGTGGAGAGGGTGCAGCTCGGGTAGTTTCTGGGGGTGGAGAGGGTGCAGCTCCGATAGTTTCTGGGGGTGGTGAGGGTGCTGCTTGGGAGGTTTCTGACGGTGGAGGGGGTGCTGCTCGGGTAGTTTCTGGGGGTGGAGAGGGTGCAGCTCAGGTAGTTTCTGGGGCTGGAGAGGTTGCAGCTCAGGTATTTTCTGGGGATGGAGAGGCTGCAGCTCAGGTAGTTTCTGGGGATGGAGAGGGTGCAACTTCGGTAGTTTCTGGGTGTTGAGAGGGTGCAGCTGCGGTAGTTTCTGCATTTGGAGAGGGTGCAGCTACGGTATTTTCTTGGGGTCGAGAGGGTGCAGCTCGAGTAGTTTCTGGGGGTGGAGAGGGTGCAGCTCCGGTAGTTTCTGGGCTTGGAGAGGGTGCAGCTCCGATAGTTTCTGGGGGTGGTGAGGGTGCAGCTCGGGTAGTTTCTGAGGGTGGAGAGGGTGCAGCTTGGGTAGTTTCTGGGGGCGGAGAGGGTGCAGCTTGGGTAGTTTCTGGGGGTGGAGAGGTTGCAGCTTGGGTAGTTTCTGGGGATGGAGAGGGTGCTGCTTGGGTAGTTTCTGGGGATGGAGACGGTGCAGCTCGGGTAGTTTCTGGACTTGGAGAGGGTGCAGCTTCGGTAGTTTCTGGGGATGGAGAGGCTGCAGTTTGGGTAGTTTCTTGGGATGGAGAGGGTGCAGCTCGGGTAGTTTCTGGGGATGGAGAGGGTGCAGCTCGGGTAGTTTCTGGGGATGGAGAGGCTGCAGGTCGGGTAGCTTCTGTGGATGGAGAGGGTGCAGCTCGGGTAGTTTCTGGGGATGGAGAGGCTGCAGCTTGGGTAGTTTCTTGGGATGGAGAGGGGGCAGCTCGGACAGTTTCTGTGGATGGAGAGGGTGCAGCTCGGCTAGGTTCTGTCATTGGAGAGGGTGAAGCTCGAGTAGTTTCTGGGGGTGGAGAGGTTGCAGCTCGGGTAGTGTCTGGGGGTGGAGAGGTTGCAGCTCGGGTAGTTTCTGGTGTTGGAGAGGGTGCAGCTCGGGTAGTTTCTGGGGATGGAGAGGGGGCAGCTTCGGTAGTTTCTGGGGATGGAGAGGATGCAGCTTGGGTAGTTTCTTGGGATGGAGAGGGTGCAGCTCGGGCAGGTTTTGTGTTGGAGAGGGTGCAGCTCAGACAGTTTCTTTGGATGGAGAGGGTGCAGCTCGGGCAGTTTCTGGGAATGGAGGGGCTGCAGCTAGGGTAGTTTCTTGGGATGGAGAGGGTGCAGCTCGGGCAGGTTCTTGTGTTGGAGAGGGTGCAGCTCAGACAGTTTCTGGGGATGGAGAGGGTGCAGTTCGGGTAGTTTCTGCCTTTGGAGAGGGTGCAGCTCGGGTAGTTTCTCGGGTTGGAGAGGGTACAGCTCGGGTAGTTTCTGGGGATGGAGAGGCTGGAGCTCGGACAGTTTCTGGTTGGAGAGGGTGAAGCTCGGACAGTTTTTCAGGGTGGACAGGATGCAGCTCGAATAGATTCTGGGGGTGGAGAGGTGCAGCTCAGGTAGTTTCTGGGGGTGGAGAGGGTGCAGCTAGTGTAGTTTTTGGGGATGGAGAGGGTGCAGCTTAAGTAGTTTCTGGGTGGAGAGGGTGCAGCTCGGGTAGTTTCTGGGGTTGGTGAGGGTGCAGCTCGGACAGTTTCTGGGGTTGGAGAGAGTGCAGCTCGGATAGTTTCTGGGGTTGGAGAGGGTGCAGCTCGGGTAGTTTCTGGGGGTGGAAAGGTGCAGCTCGGGTAGTTTCTGGTTGGAGAGGGTGCAGCTCGGGTAGTTTCTTTTTGGCGAGGGTTCTGCTCGGACAGTTTCTCGGGGTGGAGAGGGTGCAGCTCGGATAGATTCTGGGTGTGGAGATGGTGCAGCTCGGGCAGTTTTTGGGGCTGGAGAGGGTGCAGCTCGGGTAGTTTCTGGGGACGGAGAGGGTGCAGCTCACACAGTTTCTGGGGATGGAGAGGGTGCAGTTCGGGTAGTTTCTAGGGGTGGAGAGGTGCAGCTCAGGTAGTTTCTGGGGGTGGAGAGGGTGCAGCTCGAGTAGTTTATGGGGATGGAGAGGGTGCAGCTCGGATAGTTTCTCGGGGTGCAGAGCGTGCAGCTCGGACAGTTTCTGGGGATGGAGAGGGTGCAGGTCGGACAGTTTATGGTTGGAGAGGGTGCAGCTCGGACAGTTTCTGGTTGGAGAGGGTGTAGTTCGGGTAGTTTCTGAGGATGGAGAGGGTGCAGCTCGGGTAGTTTCTTGGGTTGGAGAGGGTGCAGCTCGGTGCAGCTCGGGTAGTTTTTGCAGGTGGAGAGGCTGCAGCTCGGGTAGTTTCTGGGGTTGGAGAGGGTGCAGCTCGGGTAGTTTCTGGGGTTGGAGAGGATGCAGCTCGTTTAGTGTCTGGGGTGGAGAGGGTGCTGCTCGGGAAGTTTCTGGGGGTGGAGAGGGTGCAGCTCAGGTAGTTTCTGGGGGTGGAGAGGGTGCAGCTCGGATAGTTTCTGGGTGTGCAGAGGGTGCAGCTCGGACAGTTTTTGGGACTGGAGAGGGTGCAGCTCGGACAGTTTCTGGGGATGGAGAGGGTGCAGCTCGGGTCGTTTCTGGCTTTGTAGAGGGTGCAGCTCGGGTAGTTTCTCGGGTTGGAGAGGGTACAGCTCGGGTAGATTCTGGGGATGGAGAGGCTGGTGCTCGGACAGTTTCTGGTTGGAGAGTGTGCAGCTCGGACCGTTTCTGGGGGTGGAGAGGGTGCAGCTCGGGTAGTTTCTGGGGATGGAGAGGATGCAGCTCGGACAGTTTCTGGGGGTGGAGAGGGTGCAGTTCGGGTAGTTTCTGGGGATGGAGAGGGTGCAGCTCGGGTAGTTTCTGGGGGTTGAGAGGGTGCAGCTCGGGTAGTTTCTGGGGATGCAGAGGGTGCAGCTCGGGAAGTTTCTGGGGGTGGAGAGGGTGCAGCTCGGGTAGTTTCTGGGGATGCAGAGGGTGCAGCTGGGGTTGTTTCTGGGGGTGGAGAGGGTGCAGCTCGGGTTGTTTCCGGGGATGGAGAGGTTGCAGCTCGGGTAGTTTCTGGGGATGCAGTGGGTGCAGCTCGGGTAGTTTGTGGGGATGGAGATTGGGCAGCTCGGGTAGTTTCTGGAGGTGGAGAGGGTGCAGCTCAGGTAGTTTCTGGGGTTGGAGAGGGTGCAGCTCGGGTAGTTTCTGGGTTTGGAGAGGGTGCAGCTCGGGTAGTTTCTGGGTTTGGAGAGGGTGCAGCTCGGGTAGTTTCTGGGGGTGGAGAGGGTGCAGCTCGGGTAGTTTCTGGGAATGGAGAGGGTGCAGCTCAGGTAGTTTCTGGGGATGATGAGGGTGCAGCTCGGACTGTTTCTGGTGTTGGAGACGATGCAGCTCGGGTAGTTTCTGGTGTTGGAGAGGGTGCAGCTCAGGTAGTTTCTGGTTTTGGAGAGGGTGCAGCTCGGGTAGTTTCTGGGGTTGGAGAGGTTGCAGCTCGGGTAGTTTCTGGGGATGGCGAGGGTGCAGCTCGGACAGTTTCTGGGGTTGGAGAGGATGCAACTCGGCTATTTTCTGGGGGTGGTGAGGGTGCAGCTCGGGTAGTTTCTGGGGTTTGAGAGGTTGCTGCTCGAGTAGTTTATGGTTTTGGAGAGGGTGCAGCTCAGGTAGTTTCTGGCGTTGGAGAGGGTGCAGCTCGGGTACTTTCTGGGGTTGGAGAGGATGCAGCTCCGCGAGTTTCTGGGGGTGGAGAGGCTGCAGCTCGGGTTAGTTTCCGGAGGTGGAGAGGGTGCAGCTCCGGTAATTTCTGGGGATGGAGAGGGTGCTGCTCGCGTAGTTTCTGGGGATGGAGAGGGTGCAGCTCCGGTAGTTTCTGGGGATGGAGAGGGTGCAGCTTCTGTAGTTTCTGGGGATGGTAAGGCTGCAGCTCGGGTAGTTTCTGGGGATGGAGAGGGTGCAGCTCCGGTAGTTTCTGGGGATGGAGAGGGTGCAGCTTCTGTAGTTTCTGGGGATGGTAAGGCTGCAGCTCGGGTAGTTTCTGTGGATGGAGAGGGTGCTGCTCGGGTAGTTTCTGGGGAAGGAGTGGCTGCAGCTCGGGTAGTTTCTGGTGTTGGAGAGCATGCAGCTCGGGTAGTTTCTGGGGATGGAGAGGTTGCAGCTCGGGCAGGTTCTTGGGTTGGAGAGGGTGCGGTTCAGACGGTTTCTGGGGATGGAGAGGGTGCAGCTCGGGTAGTTTCTGGGGTTGGAGAGGGTGCAGCTCGGGCAGGTTCTGTGGTTGGAGAGGGTGCAGCTCGGGTAGTTTCTGGGGTTGGAGAGGGTGCAGCTCGAGTAGTTTCTGTGGATGTAGACGGTGCAGCTCAGGTAGTTTCTGGGGATGTAGAGCTTTCAGCTCAGGTAGTTTCTGGGGATGGATTGGCTGGAGCTCGGACAGTTTCTGGTTGGAGAGGGTGCAGCTCGGACCGTTTCAGGGGGTGGAGAGGGTGCCGCTTGGGTAGTTTCTGGGGATGGAGAGGGTGCAGCTCGGACAGTTTCTGGAGGTGGAGAGGGTGCAGCTCGGGTAGTTTCTGGGGATGGAGTGGCTGCAGCTCGGGTAGTTTCTGGGGGTGGAGAAGGTGCACCTCGGTTGTTTCTGGGGTGCAGAGGGTGCAGCTCGTTTAGTTTCTGGGGGTGGAGAGGGTGCAGCTCGGGTAGTTTCTGGGGATGCAGAGGGTGCAGCTGGGGTTGTTTCTGGGGGTGGAGAGGGTGCAGCTCGGGTAGTTTCTGGGGATGGAGAGGGTGCAGCTCGGGTAGTTTCTGCGGATGCAGAGGGTGCAGCTCGGGTAGTTTCTGGGAATGGAGAGAGTGCAGCTCGGGTAGTTCCTGGGGGTGGTGAGGGTGCAGCTCAGACAGTTTCTGGAGATAAAGAGGGGGCAGCTTGAGTAGTTTCTGCGAATGGAGAGGGTGCAGCTCAGATAGTTTCTGGGGTTGGAGAGGGTGCAGCTTGGGTAGTTTCTGGGTTTGGAGAGGTGCAGCTCAGGTAGATTCTGGGTTTGGAGAGGGTGCAGCTCGGGTAGTTTCTGGGGGTGGAGAGGGTGCAGCTCGGGCAGCTTCTTGTGTTGGAGAGGTTGCAGCTCGTGTAGTTTCTGGGTATGGTGAGGGTGCAGCTCGGGTAGTTTCTGGGAATGGAGATGCTGCAGCTCCGGTAGTTTCTGGGGATGGAGAGGATGCAGCTTGGGTAGTTTCTGGGGATGGAGAGGGTGCAGCTCGGACAGTTTCTGTGGTTGGTGAGGGTGCAGCTCGGGTATTTTCTGGGGATGGAGAGGGTGCAGCTCGGGTATTTTCTGGGGTTGTAGAGGGTGCAGCTCGGGTAGTTTCTGGGGATGGAGAGGCTGGAGCTTGGACAGTTTCTGGTTGGAGAGGGTGAAGCTCGGACAGTTTTTCAGGGTGGACAGGGTGCAGCTCGAATAGATTCTGGGGGTGGAGAGGTGCAGCTCAGGTAGTTTCTGGGGGTGGAGAGGGTGCAGCTAGTGTAGTTTTTGGGGATGGAGAGGGTGCAGCTTGGGTAGTTTCTGGGTGGAGAGGGTGCAGCTCGGGTAGTTTCTGGGGTTGGTGAGGGTGCAGCTCGGACAGTTTCTGGGGTTGGAGAGAGTGCAGCTCGGATAGTTTCTGGGGTTGGAGAGGGTGCAGCTCGGGTAGTTTCTGGGGGTGGAAAGGTGCAGCTCGGGTAGTTTCTGGTTGGAGAGGGTGCAGCTCGGGGAGTTTCTTTTTGGCGAGGGTTCTGCTCGGACAGTTTCTCGGGGTGGAGAGGGTGCAGCTCGGATAGATTCTGGGTGTGGAGATGGTGCAGCTCGGGCAGTTTTTGGGGCTGGAGAGGGTGCAGCTCGGGTAGTTTCTGGGGACGGAGAGGGTGCAGCTCACACAGTTTCTGGGGATGGAGAGGGTGAAGTTCGGGTAGTTTCTAGGGGTGGAGAGGTGCAGCTCAGGTAGTTTCTGGGGGTTGAGAGGGTGCAGCTCGAGTAGTTTCTGGGGATGGAGAGGGTGCAGCTCGGATAGTTTCTCGGGGTGCAGAGCGTGCAGCTCGGACAGTTTCTGGGGATGGAGAGGGTGCAGGTCGGACAGTTTATGGTTGGAGAGGGTGCAGCTCGGACAGTTTCTGGTTGGAGAGGGTGTAGTTCGGGTAGTTTCTGAGGATGGAGAGGGTGCAGCTCGGGTAGTTTCTTGGGTTGGAGAGGGTGCAGCTCGGTGCAGCTCGGGTAGTTTTTGCAGGTGGAGAGGCTGCAGCTCGGGTAGTTTCTGGGGTTGGAGAGGGTGCAGCTCGGGTAGTTTCTGGGGTTGGAGAGGATGCAGCTCGTTTAGTGTCTGGGGTGGAGAGGGTGCTGCTCGGGAAGTTTCTGGGGGTGGAGAGGGTGCAGCTCAGGTAGTTTCTGGGGGTGGAGAGGGTGCAGCTCGGATAGTTTCTGGGTGTGCAGAGGGTGCAGCTCGGACAGTTTTTGGGACTGGAGAGGGTGCAGCTCGGACAGTTTCTGGGGATGGAGAGGGTGCAGCTCGGAACGTTTCTGGCTTTGGAGAGGGTGCAGCTCGGGTAGTTTCTCGGGTTGGAGAGGGTACAGCTCGGGTAGATTCTGGGGATGGAGAGGCTGGTGCTCGGACAGTTTCTGGTTGGAGAGTGTGCAGCTCGGACCGTTTCTGGGGGTGGAGAGGGTGCGGCTCGGGTAGTTTCTGGGGATGGAGAGGATGCAGCTCAGACAGTTTCTGGGGGTGGAGAGGGTGCAGTTCGGGTAGTTTCTGGGGATGGAGAGGGTGCAGCTCGGGTAGTTTCTGGGGGTTGAGAGGGTGCAGCTCGGGTAGTTTCTGGGGATGCAGAGGGTGCAGCTCGGGAAGTTTCTGGGGGTGGAGAGGGTGCAGCTCGGGTAGTTTCTGGGGATGCAGAGGGTGCAGCTGGGGTTGTTTCTGGGGGTGGAGAGGGTGCAGCTCGGGTTGTTTCCGGGGATGGAGAGGGTGCAGCTCGGGTAGTTTCTGGGGATGCAGTGGGTGCAGCTCGGGTAGTTTGTGGGGATGGAGATTGGGCAGCTCGGGTAGTTTCTGGAGGTGGAGAGGGTGCAACTCAGGTAGTTTCTGGGGTTGGAGAGGGTGCAGCTCGGGTAGTTTCTGGGTTTGGAGAGGGTGCAGCTCGGGTAGTTTCTGGGTTTGGAGAGGGTGCAGCTCGGGTAGTTTCTGGGGGTGGAGAGGGTGCAGCTCGGGTAGTTTCTGGGAATGGAGAGGGTGCAGCTCAGGTAGTTTCTGGGGATGATGAGGGTGCAGCTCGGACTGTTTCTGGTGTTGGAGACGATGCAGCTCGGGTAGTTTCTGGTGTTGGAGAGGGTGCAGCTCAGGTAGTTTCTGGTTTTGGAGAGGGTGCAGCTCGGGTAGTTTCTGGGATTGGAGAGGTTGCAGCTCGGGTAGTTTCTGGGGATGGCAAGGGTGCAGCTCGGACAGTTTCTGGGGTTGGAGAGGATGCAACTCGGCTATTTTCTGGGGGTGGTGAGGGTGCAGCTCGGGTAGTTTCTGGGGTTTGAGAGGTTGCTGCTCGGGTAGTTTATGGTTTTGGAGAGGGTGCAGCTCAGGTAGTTTCTGGCGTTGGAGAGGGTGCAGCTCGGGTACTTTCTGGGGTTGGAGAGGATGCAGCTCCGCGAGTTTCTGGGGGTGGAGAGGCTGCAGCTCGGGTTAGTTTCCGGAGGTGGAGAGGGTGCAGCTCCGGTAATTTCTGGGGATGGAGAGGGTGCTGCTCGCGTAGTTTCTGGGGATGGAGAGGGTGCAGCTCCGGTAGTTTCTGGGGATGGAGAGGGTGCAGCTTCTGTAGTTTCTGGGGATGGTAAGGCTGCAGCTCGGGTAGTTTCTGGGGATGGAGAGGGTGCAGCTCCGGTAGTTTCTGGGGATGGAGAGGGTGCAGCTTCTGTAGTTTCTGGGGATGGTAAGGCTGCAGCTCGGGTAGTTTCTGTGGATGGAGAGGGTGCTGCTCGGGTAGTTTCTGGGGAAGGAGTGGCTGCAGCTCGGGTAGTTTCTGGTGTTGGAGAGGATGCAGCTCGGGTAGTTTCTGGGGATGGAGAGGCTGCAGCTCGGGCAGGTTCTTGGGTTGGAGAGGGTGCAGTTCAGATGGTTTCTGGGGATGGAGAGGGTGCAGCTCGGGTAGTTTCTGGGGTTGGAGAGGGTGCAGCTCGGGCAGGTTCTGTGGTTGGAGAGGGTGCAGCTCGGGTAGTTTCTGGGGTTGGAGAGGGTGCAGCTCGAGTAGTTTCTGGGGATGTAGACGGTGCAGCTCAGGTAGTTTCTGGGGATGTAGAGCTTTCAGCTCAGGTAGTTTCTGGGGATGGATTGGCTGGAGCTCGGACAGTTTCTGGTTGGAGAGGGTGCAGCTCGGACCGTTTCAGGGGGTGGAGAGGGTGCAGCTTGGGTAGTTTCTGGGGATGGAGAGGGTGCAGCTCGGACAGTTTCTGGGGGTGGAGAGGGTGCAGCTCGGGTAGTTTCTGGGGATGGAGTGGCTGCAGCTCGGGTAGTTTCTGGGGGTGGAGAAGGTGCACCTCGGTTGTTTCTGGGGATGCAGAGGGTGCAGCTCGGGTAGTTTCTGGGGATGCAGAGGGTGCAGCTGGGGTTGTTTCTGGGGGTGGAGAGGGTGCAGCTCGGGTAGTTTCTGGGGATGGAGAGGGTGCAGCTCGGGTAGTTTCTGCGGATGCAGAGGGTGCAGCTCGGGTAGTTTCTGGGAATGGAGAGAGTGCAGCTCGGGTAGTTCCTGGGGGTGGTGAGGGTGCAGCTCAGACAGTTTCTGGAGATAAAGAGGGGGCAGCTTGTGTAGTTTCTGGGGGTGGAGAGGGTGCAGCTCAGATAGTTTCTGGGGTTGGAGAGGGTGCAGCTTGGGTAGTTTCTGGGTTTGGAGAGGTGCAGCTCAGGTAGATTCTGGGTTTGGAGAGGGTGCAGCTCGGGTAGTTTCTGGGGGTGGAGAGGGTGCAGCTCGGGCAGCTTCTTGTGTTGGAGAGGTTGCAGCTCGTGTAGTTTCTGGGTATGGTGAGGGTGCAGCTCGGGTAGTTTCTGGGAATGGAGATGCTGCAGCTCCGGTAGTTTCTGGGGATGGAGAGGATGCAGCTTGGGTAGTTTCTGGGGATGGAGAGGGTGCAGCTCGGACAGTTTCTGTGGTTGGTGAGGGTGCAGCTCGGGTATTTTCTGGCGATGGAGAGGGTGCAGCTCGGGTATTTTCTGGGGTTGTAGAGGGTGCAGCTCGGGTAGTTTCTGGGGATGGAGAGGGTGCAGCTCAGGTAGTTTCTGTGGTTGGAGAGGGTGCAGCTCGTGTAGTTTCTGTGGATGGTGAGGGTGCAGCTCGGGTAGTTTCTGGGAATGGAGATGCTGCATCTCCGGTAGTTTCTGGGGGTTGAGAGGGTGCAGCTGCGGTAGTTTCTGCGTTTGGAGAGGGTGCAGCTCCGGTAGTTTCTTGGGGTCCAGAGGGTGCAGCTCGAGTTGTTTCTGGGGGTGGAGAGAGTGCAGCTCCGGTAGTTTCTGGGTTTGGAGAGGGTGCAGCTCCGATAGTTTCTGGGGGTGTTGAGGGTGCAGCTCGGGAAGTTTCTGAGGCTGGAGGGGGTGCAGCTCGGGTAGTTTCTGGGGGTGGAGAGGGTGCAGCTCAGGTAGTTTCTGGGATTGGAGAGGATTCAGCTCCGGTAGTTTCTGGGGGTTGAGAGGGTGCAGCTGCGGTAGTTTCTGCGTTTGGAGAGCGTGCAGCTCCGGTAGTTTCTTGGGGTCGAGAGGGTGCAGCTCGAAGAGTTTCTGGGGTTGGAGAGGGTGCAGCTCCTGTAGTTTCTGGGCTTGGAGAGGGTGCAGCTCCGATAGATTCTGGGGGTGGTGAGGGTGCAGCTCGGGTAGTTACTGAGGGTGGAGAGGGTGCAGCTCGGGTAGTTTCTGGGGGTGGAGAGGGTGCAGCTCCGATAGTTTCTGGGGGTGGTGAGGGTGCTGCTTGGGAGGTTTCTGACGGTGGAGGGGGTGCTGCTCGGGTAGTTTCTGGGGGTGGAGAGGGTGCAGCTCAGGTAGTTTCTGGGGCTGGAGAGGTTGCAGCTCAGGTATTTTCTGGGGATGGAGAGGCTGCAGCTCAGGTAGTTTCTGGGGATGGAGAGGGTGCAACTTCGGTAGTTTCTGGGTGTTGAGAGGGTGCAGCTGCGGTAGTTTCTGCATTTGGAGAGGGTGCAGCTACGGTATTTTCTTGGGGTCGAGAGGGTGCAGCTCGAGTAGTTTCTGGGGGTGGAGAGGGTGCAGCTCCGGTAGTTTCTGGGCTTGGAGAGGGTGCAGCTCCGATAGTTTCTGGGGGTGGTGAGGGTGCAGCTCGGGTAGTTTCTGAGGGTGGAGAGGGTGCAGCTCGGGTAGTTTCTGGGGGCGGAGAGGGTGCAGCTCGGGTAGTTTCTGGGGGTGGAGAGGTTGCAGCTTGGGTAGTTTCTGGGGGTGGAGAGGTTGCAGCTTGGGTAGTTTCTGGGGATGGAGAGGCTGCAGTTTGGGTAGTTTCTTGGGATGGAGAGGGTGCAGCTCGGGTAGTTTCTGGGGATGGAGAGGGTGCAGCTCGGGTAGTTTCTTGGGATGGAGAGGGTGCAGCTCGGGTAGTTTCTGGGGATGGAGAGGGTGCAGCTCGGGTAGTTTCTTGGGATGGAGAGGGTGCAGCTCGGGTAGTTTCTGGGGGTGGAGAGGGTGCAGCTCGGGTAGTTTCTGGGGTTGGAGAGGGTGCAGCTCGGGTAGTTTCTGGGGTTGGAGAGGGTGCAGCTCGGGCTCGTTCTTGGGTTGGAGAGGGTGCAGCTTGGACAGTTTCTGGGGATGGAGAGGGTGCAGCTCGCGTAGTGTCTGGGCATGGTGAGGGTGCAGTTCGGGTAGTTTCTGGTGTTGGAGAGGGTGCAGCTCGGGTAGTTTCTGGGGATGGAGAGGGGGCAGCTTCGGTAGGTTCTGGGGATGGAGAGGGTGCAGCTCGGGTAGTTTCTGTGGATGGAGAGGGTGAAGCTCGGGCAGTTTCTGGGGATGGAGGGGCTGCAGCTAGGGTAGTTTCTTGGGATGGAGAGGGTGCAGCTCGGGCAGGTTCTTGTGTTGGAGAGGGTGAAGCTCAGACAGTTTCTTTGGATGGAGAGGGTGCAGCTCGGGCAGTTTCTGGGAATGGAGGGGCTGCAGCTAGGGTAGTTTCTTGGGATGGAGAGGGTGCAGCTCGGGCAGGTTCTTGTGTTGGAGAGGGTGCAGCTCAGACAGTTTCTGGGGATGGAGAGGGTGCAGCTCGGGTAGTTTCTGGCGTTGGAGAGGGTGCAGCTTGGGTAGTTTCTGGGGTTGGAGAGGGTACAGCTCGGGTAGTTTCTGGGGATGGAGAGGCTGGAGCTCGGACAGTTTCTGGTTGGAGAGGCTGCAGCTCGGACCGTTTCTGGGGGTGGAGAGGTTGCAGCACGGGTACTTTCTGGGGTTGGAGAGGGTGCAGCTCGGAAATTTTCTGGGGGTGGAGTGGGTGCAGCTCGGGAACTTTCTGGGGATGGAGAGGGTGCAGCTCGGGTAATTTCTGGAGGTGGAGAGGGTGCAGCTCGGGTAGTTTCTGGGGATGCAGAGGGTGCATCTCGGGTAGTTTCTGGGGGTGGAGAGGGTGCAGCTCGGGTAGTTTCTGGGGATGCAGAGGGTGCAGCTGGGGTTGTTACTTGGGGTGGAGAGGGTGCAGCTCGGGTAGTTTCCGGGGATGGAGAGGGTGCAGCTCGGGTATTTTCTGGGGATGCAGTTGGTGCAGCTCGGGTAGTTTCTGGCGATGGAGAGGGTGCTGCTCGGGTAGTTTCTGGGGGTGGTGAGGTTGCAGCTCAGACAGTTTCTGGGGATGGAGAGGGGGCAGCTCGGGTAGTTTCTGGGGGTGGAAAGGGTGCAGCTCAGGTAGTTTCTGGGGTTGGAGAGGGTGCAGCTCGGGTAGTTTCTAGGATTGGAGAGGGTGCAGCTCGGGTAGTTTCTTGGTTTGGAGAGGGTGCAGCTCGGGTAGTTTCTGGGGATGGAGCGGGTGCAGCTCGGACAATTTCTGGGGTTGGTGAGGGTGCAGCTCGGGTATTTTCTGGGGATGGAGTGGGTGCAGCTCGGGTATTTTCTGGGGATGTAGAGGGTGCAGCTTGGGTAGTTTCTGGGGATGGTGATGGTGCAGCTCCGGTAGTGTCTGTGGTGGAGAGGGTGCAGCTCGTGTAGTTTCTGGGTATGGTGAGGGTGCAGCTCGGGAAGTTTCTGGGAATGGAGATGGTGCAACTCAGGTTGTTTCTGAGGGTTGAGAGGGAGCAGCTGCGGTAGTTTCTGGGGTTGGAGGGGGTGCAGCTCGGGTAGTTTCTAGGATTGGAGAGGTGCAGGTCAGGTAGTTTCTGGGGTTGGAGAGGGTGCAGCTCGGGTAGTTTCTAGGATTGGAGAGGGTGCAGCTCGGGTATTTTCTGGAGGTGGAGAGGGTGCAGCTCGGGTAGTTTCTGGGGTTGGAGAGGGTGCAGCTCGGCTTGTTTCTGGTGTTGGAGAGGGTGCAGCTCAGGTAGTTTCTGGTTTTGGAGAGGGTGCAGCTCGGGTAGTTTCTGGGGTTTGAGAGGGTGCATCTCGGGTATTTTCTGGGGATGACGAGGGTGCAGCTCGGACAGTTTCTGGGGTTGGATTGGGTGCAGCTCGGGTATTTTCTGGGGGTGGTGAGGGTGCAGCTCGGGTAGTTTCTGGGGTTGGAGAGGTTGCTGCTCGGGTCGTTTCTCATGTTGGAGAGGGTGCAGCTCAGGTAGTTTCTGGTGTTGGAGAGGGTGCAGCTCGGGTACTTTCTGGGGTTGGAGAGGGTGCAGCTCGGGTAGTTTCTGGGGATAGAGCGGGCGCAGCTCGGACAATTTCTGCTGTTGGAGAGGGTGCAGCTCGGGTATTTTCTGGGGATGGAGAGGGTGCAGCTCGGGTTTTTCTGGGGATGGTGATGGTGCAGCTCCGGTAGTGTCTGTGGTTGGAGAGGGTGCAGCTCTTGTAGTTTCTGGGTATGGTGAGGGTGCAGCTCGGGTCATTTCTGGGAATGGAGATGGTGCAGCTCAGGTAGTTTCTGGGGGTTGAGAGGGAGCAGCTGCGGTAGTTTCTGGGGTAGGATAGGGTGCAGCTCGGGCATTTTCAGGGGATGGAGAGGGTGCAGCTCGGGTATTTTCTGGTGTCGAGAGGGTGCAGCTCGGGTATTTTCAGGGGATGGAGAGGGTGCAGCTCGGGTATTTTCTGGGGATGTAGAGGGTGCAGCTCGGGTAGTTTCTGGGGATAGAGAGGGTGCAGCTCGGGTAGTGTCTGTGGTTGGAGAGGGTGCAGCTCATGTAGGTTCTGGGTATGGTGAGGGTGCAGCTCGGGTAGTTTCTGGGAATGGAGATGGTGCAGCTCCGGTAGTTTCTGGGGGTTGAGAGGGAGCAGCTGCGGTAATTTCTGGGGTTGGAGAGGGTGCAGCTCCGGTAGTTTCTGGGGGTGGAGAGGGTGCAGCTCGGGTAGTTTCTGGGGATGGAGAGGGTGCAGCTCGGACAGTTTCTGATGTTGGAGACGATGCAGGTTGGGTAGTTTCTGCTGTTGGAGAGGGTGCAGCTCAGGTAGTTTCTGTTGTTGCAGAGGTTGCAGCTCAGTTAGTTTCTGGGGTTGGAGAGGTTGCAGCTCGGGTAGTTTCTGGGGATGGCGAGGTTGCAGCTCGGACAGTTTCTGGGGTTGGCGAGGGTGCAGATCTGGTATTTTCTGCGGGTGGCGAGGGTGCAGCTCGGGTAGTTTCTGGGGTTGGAGAGGTTGCAGCTCGGGTAGTTTCTGGTGTTGGAGAGGGTGCAGCTCAGGTAGTTTCTGGTGTTGGAGCGGGTGCAGCTCGGGTACTTTCCGGGGTTGGAGAGGGTGCAGCTCGGGTAGTTTCTGGGGATGGAGCGGGTGCAGCTCGGACAGTTTCTGTGGTTGGTGAGGGTGCAGCTCGGGTATTTTCTGGGGTTGTAGAGGGTAGAGCTCGGGTATTTTCTGGGGTTGTAGAGGGTGCAGCTCGGGTAGCTTCTGGGGATGGAGAGGGTGCAGCTCCGGTAGTTTCTGTGGTTGGAGAGGGTGCAGCTCGTGTAGTTTCTGGGTATGGTGAGGGTGCAGCTCGGGTAGTTTCTGGTAATGGAGATGCTGCAGCTCCGGTAGTTTCTGGGGGTAGAGAGGGTGCAGCTGCGGTAGTTTCTGCGTTTGGAGAGGATGCAGCTCCGGTAGTTCCTTGGGGTCGAGAGGGTGCAGCTCGCGTAGTTTCTGGGGGTGGAGAGAGTGCAGCTCTGGTAGTTTCTGCGTTTGGAGAGGGTGCAGCTCCGGTAGTTTCTTGGGGTCGAGAGGGTGCAGCTCGAATACGTTCTGGGGGTGGAGAGGGTGCAGCTCCGGTAGTTTCTGGGTTGGAGAGCGTGCAGCTCCGATAGATTCTGGGGGTGGTGAGGGTGCAGCTCGGGTAGTTTCTGAGGGTGGAGAGGGTGCAGCTCGGGTAGTTTCTGGGGGTGGAGAGGGTGCAGCTCTGATAGTTTCTGGGGGTTAAGAGTGTGCAGCTCGCGTAGTTTCTGGGTATACTGAGGGTGCAGCTCGGGTAGTTTCTGGGAATGGAGATGCTGCAGCTCCGGCAGTTTCTGGGGGTTGAGAGGGTGCAGCTGCGCTAGTTTCTGCGTTTGGAGAGGGTGCAGCTCCGGTAGTTTCTTGGGGTCGAGAGGGTGCAGCTCGAATAGTTTCTGGGGGTGGAGAGGGTGCAGCTCCGGTAGTTTCTGGGTTTGGAGAGGGTGCAGCTCCGATAGATTCTGGGTGTGGTGAGGGTGCAGCTCGGGTAGTTTCTGAGGGTGGAGAGGGTGCAGCTCGGGTAGTTTCTGGGGGTGGAGAGGGTGCCGCTCATGTTGTTTCTTGGACTGGAGAGGTTGCAGCTCGGGGAGCTTCTGGGGATGGAGAGGCTGCAGCTCAGGTAGTTTCTGGGGATGGAGAGGGTGCAGCTTCGGTAGTTTCTGGGGGTTGAGAGGGTGCAGCTGCGGTAGTTTCTGCGTTTGGAGAGGGTGCAGCTCCGGTATTTTCTTGGGGTCGAGAGGGTGCAGCTCGAGTAGTTTCTGGGGGTGCAGAGGGTGCAACTCCGGTAGTTTCTGGGCTTGGAGAGGGTGCAGCTCCGATAGTTTCTGGGGGTGGTGAGGGTGCAGCTCGGGGTGTTTCTGAGGGTGGAGACGGTGCAGCTCGGGTAGTTTCTGGGGGTGGAGAGGGTGCAGCTCGGGTAGTTTCTGGGGATGGAGTGGGTGCTGCTCGGGTAGTTTCTGGGGATGGAGACGGTGCAGCTCGGGTAGTTTCTGGAGATGGAGAGGGTGCAGCTCGGGTAGTTTCTGGGGGTTGAGAGGGTGCAGCCTCGGTAGTTTCTGGCGAAGGAGAGGCTGGAGGTCGGGTAGTTTCTGTGGATGGAGAGGGTGCAGCTCGGGTAATTTCTGGGGATGGAGAGGCTGCAGCTTGGGTAGTTTCTTGGGATGGAGAGGGCGCAGCTCGGGCTGGTTCTTGGGTGGGAGAGGGTGCAGCTCGGGTAGTTTCTGGCATTGGAGAGGGTGAAGCTCTAGTAGTTTCTGGGGGTGGAGAGGGTGCAGCTCTCGTAGTTTCTGGGGTTGGAGAGGGTGCAGCTCCGAAAGATTCTGGGGGTGCTGATGGTGCAGCTCGGGTAGTTTCTGAAGGTGGAGAGGGTGCAGCTCGGGTAGTTTCTGGGGGTGGAGAGCGTGCTGCTCGGGCAGTTTCTGGGGAGGGAGAGGGTGCAGCTCCGATAGTTTCTGGGGGTGGTGAGGGTGCAGCTCGGGTAGTTTCTGGGGATGGAGCGGGCGCAGCTCGGACAATTTCTGCTGTTGGAGAGGGTGCAGCTCGGGTATTTTCTGGGGATGGAGAGGGTGCAGCTCGGGTATTTTCTGGGGATGGTGATTGTGCAGCTCCGGTAGTGTCTGTGGTTGGAGAGGGTGCAGCTCTTGTAGTTTCTGGGTATGGTGAGGGTGCAGCTCGGGTCGTTTCTGGGAATGGAGATGGTGCAGCTCAGGTAGTTTCTGGGGGTTGAGAGGGAGCAGCTGCGGTAGTTTCTGGGGTAGGAGAGGGTGCAGCTCGGGCATTTTCAGGGGATGGAGAGGGTGCAGCTCGGGTATTTTCTGGTGTCGAGAGGGTGCAGCTCGGGTATTTTCAGGGGATGGAGAGGGTGCAGCTCGGGTATTTTCTGGGGATGTAGAGGGTGCAGCTCGGGTAGTTTCTGGGGATAGAGAGGGTGCAGCTCAGGTAGTGTCTGTGGTTGGAGAGGGTGCAGCTCATTTTGGTTCTGGGTATGGTGAGGGTGCAGCTCGGGTAGTTTCTGGGAATGGAGATGGTGCAGCTCCGGTAGTTTCTGGGGGTTGAGAGGGAGCAGCTGCGGTAATTTCTGGGGTTGGAGAGGGTGCAGCTCCGGTAGTTTCTGGGGGTGGAGAGGGTGCAGCTCGGGTAGTTTCTGGGAATGGAGAGGGTGCAGCTCGGACAGTTTCTGGTGTTGGAGACGATGCAGGTTGGGTAGTTTCTGCTGTTGGAGAGGGTGCAGCTCAGGTAGTTTCTGTTGTTGCAGAGGTTGCAGCTCAGTTAGTTTCTGGGGTTGGAGAGGTTGCAGCTCGGGTAGTTTCTGGGGATGGCGAGGTTGCAGCTCGGACAGTTTCTGGGGTTGGCGAGGGTGCAGATCTGGTATTTTCTGCGGGTGGCGAGGGTGCAGCTCGGGTAGTTTCTGGGGTTGGAGAGGTTGCAGCTCGGGTAGTTTCTGGTGTTGGAGAGGGTGCAGCTCATGTAGTTTCTGGTGTTGGAGCGGGTGCAGCTCGGGTACTTTCCGGGGTTGGAGAGGGTGCAGCTCGGGTAGTTTCTGGGGATGGAGCGGGTGCAGCTCGGACAGTTTCTGTGGTTGGTGAGGGTGCAGCTCGGGTATTTTCTGGGGTTGTAGAGGGTAGAGCTCGGGTATTTTCTGGGGTTGTAGAGGGTGCAGCTCGGGTAGCTTCTGGGGATGGAGAGGGTGCAGCTCAGGTAGTTTCTGTGGTTGGAGAGGGTGCAGCTCGTGTAGTTTCTGGGTATGGTGAGGGTGCAGCTCGGGTAGTTTCTGGTAATGGAGATGCTGCAGCTCCGGTAGTTTCTGGGGGTGGAGAGAGTGCAGCTCTGGTAGTTTCTGCGTTTGGAGAGGGTGCAGCTCCGGTAGTTTCTTGGGGTCGAGAGGGTGCAGCTCGAATACGTTCTGGGGGTGGAGAGGGTGCAGCTCCGGTAATTTCTGGGTTGGAGAGCGTGCAGCTCCGATAGATTCTGGGGATGGTGAGGGTGCAGCTCGGGTAGTTTCTGAGGGTGGAGAGGGTGCAGCTCGGGTAGTTTCTGGGGGTGGAGAGGGTGCAGCTCTGATAGTTTCTGGGGGTGGTGAGGGTGCAGCTCGGGAAGTTTCTGAGGGTGGAGGGGGTGCTGCTCGGGTAGTGTCTGGGGGTTAAGAGTGTGCAGCTCGCGTAGTTTCTGGGTATACTGAGGGTGCAGCTCGGGTAGTTTCTTGGGGTCGAGAGGGTGCAGCTCGAATAGTTTCTGGGGGTGGAGAGGGTGCAGTTCCGGTAGTTTCTGGGTTTGGAGAGGGTGCAGCTCCGATAGATTCTGGGTGTGGTGAGGGTGCAGCTCGGGTAGTTTCTGAGGGTGGAGAGGGTGCAGCTCGGGTAGTTTCTGGGGGTGGAGAGGGTGCCGCTCATGTAGTTTCTGGGACTGGAGAGGTTGCAGCTCGGGGAGCTTCTGGGGATGGAGAGGCTGCAGCTCAGGTAGTTTCTGGGGATGGAGAGGGTGCAGCTTCGGTAGTTTCTGGGGGTTGAGAGGGTGCAGCTGCGGTAGTTTCTGCGTTTGGAGAGGGTGCAGCTCCGGTATTTTCTTGGGGTCGAGAGGGTGCAGCTCGAGTAGTTTCTGGGGGTGCAGAGGGTGCAACTCCGGTAGTTTCTGGGCTTGGAGAGGGTGCAGCTCCGATAGTTTCTGGGGGTGGTGAGGGTGCAGCTCGGGGTGTTTCTGAGGGTGGAGACGGTGCAGCTCGGGTAGTTTCTGGGGGTGGAGAGGGTGCAGCTCAGGTAGTTTCTGGGGATGGAGTGGGTGCTGCTCGGGTAGTTTCTGGGGATGGAGACGGTGCAGCTCGGGTAGTTTCTGGAGATGGAGAGGGTGCAGCTCGGGTAGTTTCTGGGGGTTGAGAGGGTGCAGCCTCGGTAGTTTCTGGCGATGGAGAGGCTGGAGGTCGGGTAGTTTCTGTGGATGGAGAGGGTGCAGCTCGGGTAATTTCTGGGGATGGAGAGGCTGCAGCTTGGGTAGTTTCTTGGGATGGAGAGGGCGCAGCTCGGGCTGGTTCTTGGGTGGGAGAGGGTGCATTTTGAACACTTTCTGGGGATGGAGAGAGTGCAGCTCGGGTAGTTTCTGGCATTGGAGAGGGTGAAGCTCTAGTAGTTTCTGGGGGTGGAGAGGGTGCAGCTCTCGTAGTTTCTGGGGTTGCAGAGGGTGCAGCTCCAAAAGATTCTGGGGATGGTGAGGGTGCAGCTCGGGTAGTTTCTGAAGGTGGAGAGGGTGCAGCTCGGGTAGTTTCTGGGGGTGGAGAGCGTGCTGCTCGGGCAGTTTCTGGGGAGGGAGAGGGTGCAGCTCCGATAGTTTCTGGGGGTGGTGAGGGTGCAGCTCGGGTAGTTTCTGGGAGTGAAGAGGGTGCAGCTCGGGTAGTTTCTGGGGATGGAGAGGGTGCTGCTCGGGTTGTTTCTGCGGATGGAGAGGGTGCAGCTCGGGTAGTTTCAGGGGATGGAGAGGGAGCAGCTGCGGTAGTTTCTGCGGTTGGAGAGGGTGCAGCTCGGGTATTTTCAGGGGATGGAGAGGGTGCAGCTCGGGTATTTTCTGGTGTCGAGCGGGTGCAGCTCGGGTATTTTCAGGGGATGGAGAGGGTGCAGCTCGGGTATTTTCTGGGGATGTAGAGGGTGCAGCTCGGGTAGTTTCTGGGGATGGAGAGGGTGCAGCTCCGGTAGTGTCTGTGGTTGGAGAGGGTGCAGCTCATGTAGGTTCTGGGTATGGTGAGAGTGCAGCTCGGGTAGTTTCTGGGAATGGAGATGGTGCAGCTCCGGTATTTTCTGGGGGTTGAGAGGGAGCAGCTGTGGTAGTTTCTGGGGTTGGAGAGCGTGCAGCTCCAGTAGTTTCTGGGGGTGGAGAGGGTGCAGCTCGGGTAGTTTCTGGGGATGGAGAGGGTGCAGCTCGGACAGTTTCTGGTGTTGGAGACGATGCAGCTCGGGTAGTTTCTGCTGTTGGAGAGGGTGCAGCTCAGGTAGTTTCTGTTGTTGCAGACGTTGCAGCTCAGTTTGTTTCTGGGGTTGGAGAGGTTGCAGCTCGGGTAGTTTCTGGGGATGGCGAGGTTGCAGCTCGGATAGTTTCTGGGGTTGGCGAGGGTGCAGATCTGGTATTTTCTGGGGATGGCGATTGTGCAGCTCGGGTAGTTTCTGGGGTTGGAGAGGTTGCATCTCGGGTAGTTTCTGGTGTTGGAGAGGGTGCAGCTCAGGTAGTTTCTGGTGTTGGAGCGGGTGCAGCTCGGGTACTTTCCGGGGTTGGAGAGGGTGCAGCTCGGGTAGTTTCTGGGGATGGAGCGGGTGCAGCTCGGACAGTTTCTGTGGTTGGTGAGGGTGCAGCTCGCGTATTTTCTTGGGTTGTAGAGGGTGCAGCTCGGGTATTTTCTGGGGTTGTAGAGGGTGCAGCTCGGGTAGTTTCTGGGGATGGAGAGGGTGCAGCTCAGGTAGTTTCTGTGGTTGGAGAGGGTGCAGCTCGTGTAGTTTCTGGGTATGGTGAGGGTGCAGCTCGGGTAGTTTCTGGTAATGCAGATGCTGCAGCTCCGGTAGTTTCTGGGGGTAGAGACGGTGCAGCTGCGGTAGTTTCTGCGTTTGGAGAGGATGCAGCTCCGGTAGTTCCTTGGGGTCGAGATGGTGCAGCTCGAGTAGTTTCTGGGGGTGGAGAGAGTGCAGCTCTGGTAGTTTCTGCGTTTGGAGAGGCTGCAGCTCCGGTAGTTTCTTGGGGTCGAGAGGGTGCAGCTCGAATAGTTTCTGGGGGTGGAGAGGGTGCAGCTCCGGTAGTTTCTGGGTTGGAGAGGGTGCAGCTCCGATAGATTCTGGGGGTGGTGAGGGTGCAGCTTGGGTAGTTTCTGAGGGTGGAGAGGGTGCAGCTCGGGTAGTTTCTGGGGGTGGAGAGGGTGCAACTCGAATAGTTTCTGGGGGTGGTGAGGGTGCAGCTCGGGAAGTTTCTGAGGGTGGAGGGGGTGCTGCTCGGGTAGTTTCTGGGGGTGGAGAGGGTGCAGCTCGGGTAGTTTCTGGAATGGTAAGGGTGCAGCTCGGGTAGTTTCTGGGAATGGAGATGCTGCAGCTCCGGCAGTTTCTGGGGGTTGAGAGAGTGCAGCTGCGCTAGTTTCTGCGTTTGGAGAGGGTGCAGCTCCGGTAGTTTCTTGGGATCGAGAGAGTGCAGCTCGAATAGTTTCTGGGGGTGGAGAGGGTGCAGCTCCGGTAGTTTCTGGGTTTGGAGAGGGTGCAGCTCCGATAGATTCTGGGTGTGCTGAGAGTGCAGCTCGGGTAGTTTCTGAGGGTGGAGAGGGTGCAGCTCGAGTAGTTTCTGGGGGTGGAGAGGGTGCAGCTCGGGTAGTTTCTGGGACTGGAGAGGTTGCAGCTCGGGTAGTTTTTGGGGATGGAGAGGCTGCAGCTCAGGTAGTTTCTGGGGATGGCGAGGGTGCAGCTTCGGTAGTTTCTGGGGGTTGAGAGGGTGCAGCTGCGGTAGTTTCTGCGTTTGGAGAGGGTGCAGCTCCGGTATTTTCTTGGGGTCGAGAGGGTGCAGCTCGAGTAGTTTCTGGGGGTGGAGAGGGTGCAACTCCGGTAGTTTCTGGGCTTGGAGAGTGTGCAGTTCCGATAGTTTCTGGGGGTGGTGAGGGTGCAGCTCGGGTTGTTTCTGAGGGTGGAGAGGGTGCAGCTCGGGTAGTTTCTGGGGGTGGAGAGTGTGCAGCTCGGGTAGTTTCTCGGGGTGGAGAGGTTGCAGCTCGGGTAGTTTCTGGGGATCGAGTGGGTGCTGCTCGGGTAGTTTCTGGGGATGGAGACGGTGCAGCTTGGGTAGTTTCTGGAGATGGAGAGGGTGCAGCTTCGGTAGTTTCTGGGGATGGAGAGGCTGCAGGTCTGGTAGTTTCTGTGGATGGAGAGGGTGCAGCTCGGGTAGTTTCTGGGGATGGAGAGGCTGCAGCTTGGGTAGTTTCTTGGGATGGAGAGGGCGCAGCTCTTGCTGGTTCTTGGGTTGGAGAGGGTGCAGCTCGTGTAGTTTCTGGGTATGGTGAGGGTGCAGCTCAGGTAGTTTCTGGCATTGGAGAGGGTGAAGCTCGAGTCGTTTCTGGGGGTGGAGAGGGTGCAGCTCGGGTAGTTTCTGGCATTGGAGAGGGTGAAGCTCGAGTAGTTTCTGGGGGTGGAGAGGGTGCAGCTCTCGTAGTTTCTGGGGTTGGAGAGGGTGCAGCTCCGATAGATTCTGGGGGTGGTGAGGGTGCAGCTCGGGTAGTTTCTGAGGGTGGAGAGGGTGCAGCTCGGGTAGTTTCTGGGGTTGGAGAGCGTGCTGCTCGGGTAGTTTCTGGGCCTGGAGAGGGTGCAGCTCCGATAGTTTCTGGGGGTGGTGAGGGTGCAGCTCGGGTAGTTTCTGGGAGTGGACAGGGTGCAGCTCGGGTAGTTTCTGGGGATGGAGAGGGTGCAGCTCGGGTAGTTTCAGGGGATGGAGAGGGTGCAGCTTCGGTAGTTTCTGGGGATGGAGTGGATGCAGCTCGGGTAGTTTCTGGGGATGGAGAGGGTGCAGCTCGGGCAGTTTCTGGGGATGGAGAGGCTGCAGCTTGGCTAGTTTCTTGTGATGGAGAGGGTGCAGCTCGGGCAGGTTCTTGTGTTTGAAAGGGTGCAGCTCAGACAGTTTCTGGGGATGGAGAGGGTGCAGCTCGGGTAGTTTCTGGCATTGGAGAGGGTGCAGCTCGGACCGTTTCTGGGGGTGGAGAGTGTGCAGCTCGGAAAGTTTCTGGGGGTGGAGTGGGTGCAGCTCGGGAAGTTTCTGGGGATGGAGAGGGTGCAGCTCGGGTAGTTTCTGGGGGTGGAGAGGGTGCAGCTCGGGTAGTTTCTGGGGATGCAGAGGGTGCAGCTCGGGTAGGTTCTGGGGGTGGAGAGGGTGCAGCTCGGGTAGTTTCTGGGGATGCAGAGGGTGCAGCTGGGGTTGTTACTTGGGGTGGAGAGGGTGCAGCTCGGGTAGTTTCCGGGGATGGAGAGGGTGCAGCTCGGGTAGTTTCTGGGGATGCAGAGGGTGCATCTCGGGTAGTTTCTGGGGATGGAGAGGGTGCGCCTCGGGTAGTTTCTGGGGGTGGTGAGGCTGCAGCTCAGACAGTTTCTGGGGATGGAGAGCGGGCAGCTCGGGTAGTTTCTGGGGGTGGAGAGGGTGCAGCTCAGGTAGTTTCTGGGGTTGGAGAGGGTGCAGCTCGGGTAGTTTCTGGGTTTGGAGAGGGTGCAGCTCGGGTAGTTTCTGGGTTTGGAGAGGGTGCAGCTCGGGTAGTTTCTGGTGTTGGAGAGGGTGCAGCTCAGGTAGTTTCTGGTTTTAGAAAGGGTGCAGCTCGGGTAGTTTCTGGGGTTGGAGAGGGTGCAGCTCGGGTAGTTTCTGGGGAAGGCGAGTGTGCAGCTCGGACAGTTTCTGGGGTTGGAGAGGTTGCAGCTCGGGTATTTTCTGGGGGTGGTGAGGGTGCATCTCGGGTCGTTTCTGGGGTTGGAGAGGGTGCAGCTCAGGTAGTTTCTGGTGTTGGAGAGGGTGCAGCTCGTGTACTTTCTGGGGTTAGATAGGGTGCAGCTCGGGTAGTTTCTGGGGATGGTGCGGGAGCAGCTCGGACAGTTTCTGTGGTCGAGAGGGTGCAGCTCGGGTATTTTCAGGGGATGGAGAGGGTGCAGCTCGGGTATGTTCGGGGGTCGAGAGGGTGCAGCTCGGGTATTTTCAGGGGTTGGAGAGGGTGCAGCTCGGGTATTTTCTGGGGATGCAGAGGGTGCAGCTCCGGTAGTTTCTGGGGATGGAGAGGGTGCAGCTCCGGTAGTGTCTGTGGTTGGAGAGGGTGCAGCTCATTTTGGTTCTGGGTATGGTGAGGGTGCAGCTCGGGTAGTTTCTGGGAATGGAGATGGTGCAGCTCCGGTAGTTTCTGGGATTTGAGAGGAAGCAGCTGCGGTAGTTTCTGGGGTTGGAGAGGGTGCAGCTCCGGTAGTTTCTGGGGGTGGAGAGGGTGCACCTCGGGCAGTTTCTGGGGATGGAGAGGGTGCAGCTCGGACAAGTTTCTGGTGTTGCAGACGATGCAGCTCGGGTAGTTTCTGGTGTTGGAGAGGGTGCAGCTCGGGTAGTTTCTGGTGTTGGAGAGGGTGCAGCTCGGGTACTTTCCGGGGTTGGAGAGGGTGCAGCTCGGGTAGTTTCTGGGGATGGAGAGGGTGCAGCTCGGACAGTTTCTGCAGTTGGTGAGGGTGCAGCTCGGGTATTCTCTGGGGTTGTAGAGGGTGCAGCTCGGGTATTTTCTGGGGTTGTAGAGGTTGCAGCTCGGGTAGTTTCTGGGGTTGGAGAGGGTGCAGCTCAGGTAGTTTCTGTGGTTGGAGAGGGTGCAGCTCGTGTAGTTTCTGGGTATGGTGAGGGTGCAGCTGCGGTAGTTTCTGCGTTTGGAGAGGATGCAGCTCCGGTAGTACCTTGGGGTCGAGAGGGTGCAGCTCGAGTAGTTTCTGGGGGTGGAGAGAGTGCAGCTCCGGTAGTTTCTGGGTTTTGGAGAGGGTGCAGCTCCGATAGTTTCTGGGGTTGGTGAGGGTGCAGCTCGGGTAGTTTCTGAGGGTGGAGAGGGTGCAGCTCGGGTAGTTTCTGGGGGTGGAGAGGGTGCAGCTCGGGTAGTTTCTGGGGATGCAGAGGGTGCAGCTGGGGTTGTTTCTTGGGGTGGAGAGGGTGCAGCTCAGGTAGTTTCCAGGGATGGAGAGGGTGCAGCTCGCGTAGTTTCTGGGGATGCAGTGGGTGCAGCTCGGGTAGTTTCTGGGGATGGAGAGGGTGCAGCTCGGGTAGTTTCTGGGGGTGGTGAGGTTGCAGCTCAGACAGTTTCTGGGGATGGAGAAGGGGCAGCTCGGGTAGTTTCTGGGGGTGGAGAGGGTGCAGCTCGTGTAGTTTCTGGGGTTGGAGAGGGTACAGCTCCGGTAGTTTCTGGGGGTTGAGAGGGTGCAGCTGCGGTAGTTTCTGCGTTTGGAGAGGATGCAGCTCCGGTAGTTCCTTGGGGTCGAGAGGGTGCAGCTCGAGTAGTTTCTGGGGGTGGAGAGAGTGCAGCTCCGGTAGTTTCTGGGTTTGGAGAGGGTGCAGCTCCGATAGTTTCTGGGGGTGGTGAGGGTGCAGCTCGGGTAGTTTCTGAGGTTGGAGAGGGTGCAGCTCGGGTAGTTTCTGGGGGTGGAGAGGGTGCAGCTCGGGTAGTTTCTGGGGATGCAGAGGTTGCAGCTGGGGTTGTTTCTTGGGGTGGAGAGGGTGCAGCTCGGATAGTTTCCAGGGATGGAGAGGGTGAAGCTCGTGTAGTTTCTGGGGATGCAGTGGGTGCAGCTCGGGTAGTTTCTGGGAATGGAGCGGGTGCAGCTCGGGTAGTTTCTGGGGGTGGTGAGGTTGCAGATCAGACAGTTTCTGGGGATGGAGAAGGGGCAGCTCGGGAAGTTTCTGGGGGTGGAGAGGGTGCAGCTCGGGTAGTTTCTGGGGTTGGAGAGGGTGCAGCTCGGCTAGTTTCTGGGTTTGGAGAGGGTGCAGCTCGGGTAGTTTCGGGGTTTGGAGAGGGTGCAGCTCGGGCAGTTTCTGGGGGTGGAGAGGGTGCAGCTCGGTTAGTTTCTGGGAATGGAGAGGGTGCAGCTCAGGTAGTTTCTGGGGATGGAGAGGGTGCAGCTCGGACAGTTTCTGGTGTTGGAGACGATGCAGCTCGAGTAGTTTCTGGTGTTGGAGTGGGTGCAGCTCAGGTAGTTTCTGGTTTTGGAGAGGGTACAGCTCAGGTAGTTTCTGGGGTTTGAGAGGGTGCAGCTCGGTTAGTTTCTGGGGATGGCGAGGGTGCAGCTCGGACAGTTTCTGGCGTTGGATAGGGTGCAGCTCGGGTATTTTCTGGGGGTGGTGAGGGTGCAGCTTGGGTAGTTTCTGGGGTTGGAGAGGTTGCTGCTCGGGTAGTTTCTGGAGTTGGAGACGGTGCAGCTCAGGTAGTTTCTGGTGTTGGAGAGGGTGCAGCTCGGGTAGTTTCTGGGGATGGAGCGGGTGCAGCTCGTACAATTTCTGGGGTTGGTGAGGGCGCAGCTTGGGTATTTTCTGGGGATGGTGAGGGTGCAGCTCGGGTATTTTCTGGGGATGTAGAGGGTGCAGCTCGGGTAGTTTCTGGGGATGGTGATGGTGCAGCTCCGGTAGTGTCTGTGGTTGGAGAGGGTGCAGCTCGTGTAGTTTCTGTATATGGTGTGGGTGCAGCTCGGGTAGTTTTTGGGAATGGTGATAGTACAGCTCAGGTAGTTTCTGGGGGTTGAGGGGGAGCAGCTGCGGTAGTTTCCGGGGTTGGAGAGGTTGCAGCTCCGATAGTTTCTGGGGGTGGAGAGGGTGCAGCTTGAGTAGTTTCTGGGGTTGGAGAGGGTGCAGCTCCGGTAGTTTCTGGGGTTGGAGAGGGTGCAGCACCGATAGTTTCTGGGGGTGGTGAGGGTGCAGCTCGGGTAGTTTCTGAGGGTGGAGAGGGTGCAGCTCGGGTAGTTTCTGGGAGTAGAGAGGGTGCAGCTCGTGTAGTTTCTGGGGTTGGAGAGGATGCAGCTCCGGTACTTTCTGGGGGGTGAGAGGCTGCAGCTCGGGTAGTTTCTGGTGTTGGAGACGATGCAGCTCGGGTAGTTTCTGGTGTTGGAGAGGGTGCAGCTCAGGCAGTTTCTGGTTTTGGAAAGGGTGCAGCTCGGGTAGTTTCTGGGGTTGGAGATGGTGCAGCTCGCGTAGTTTTTGGGGATGGCGAATGTGCAGCTCGGACAGTTTCTGGGGTTGGCGAGGGTGCAGTTCGGGTATTTTCTGGGGTTGTAGACGGTGCATCTCGGGTAGTTTCTGGGGTTGGAGAGGTTGCAGCTCGGGTAGTTTCTGGTGTTGGAGAGGGTGCAGCTCAGGTAGTTTCTGGTGTTGGAGAGGGTGCAGCTCGTGTACTTTCTGGGGTTGGAGAGGCTGCAGCTCGGGTAGTTTCTGGGGATGGAGCGGGTGCAGCTCAGACAGTTTCTTGGGTCGAGAGGGTGCATCTCGGGTATTTTCAGGGGATGGAGAGGGTGCAGCTCGGGTATTTTCTGGGGTCGAGAGGTTGCAGCTCGGGTATTTTCAGGGGATGGAGAGGGTGCAGCTCGGTTTTTTTTCTGGGGATGTAGAGGGTGCAGCTTGGGTAGTTTCTGGGGATGGAGAGGGTGCAGCTCCGGTAGTGTCTGTGGTTGGAGAGGGTGCAGCTCATGTAGGTTCTGGGTATGGTGAGGGTGCAGCTCGGGTAATTTCTGGGAATGGAGATGGTGCAGCTCTGGAAGTTTCTGGGGGTTGAGAGGGAGCAGCTGCGGTAATTTCTGGGGTTGGAGAGGGTGCAGATCGGGTAGTTTCTGGGGATGGAGAGGGTGCAGCTCGGAGAGTTTCTGGTGTTGGAGACGATGCAGCTCGGGTAGTTTCTGCTGTTGGAGAGGGTGCAGCTCAGGTAGTTTCTGTTGTTGCAGAGGTTGCAGCTGGGTAGTTTCTGGGATTGGAGAGGTTGCAGCTCGGGTAGTTTCTGGTGTTGGAGAGGGTGAAGCACGGGTACTTTCCGGGGTTGGAGAGGGTGCAGCTCGGGTAGTTTCTGGGGATGGAGAGGGTGCAGCTCGGGTATTTTCTGGGATTGTAGAGGGTGCAGCTCGGGTATTTTCTGGGGTTGTAGTGGGTGCAGCTCGGGTAGTTTCTGGGGATGCAGAGGGTGCAGCTCAGGTAGTTTCTGTGGTTGGAGAGGGTGCAGCTCGTGTAGTTTCTGGGTATGGTGAGGGTGCAGCTCGGGTAGTTTCTGGGAATGGAGATGCTGCAGCTCCGGTAGTTTCTGGGGGTTGGAAAGGGTGCAGCTGCGGTAGTTTCTGCGTTTGGAGAGGGTGCGGCTCCGGTAGTTCCTTGGGGTCGAGAGGGTGCAGCTCGCGTAGTTTCTGGGGGTGGAGAGAGTGCAGCTCCGGTAGTTTCTGGGTTTGGAGAGGGTGCAGCTCCGATAGTTTCAAGGGGGGAGGTGAGGGTGCAGCTCAGGTAGTTTCTGAGGGTGGAGAGGGTGCAGCTCGGGTAGTTTCTTAGGGGTGGAGAGGGTGCAGCTCGGGTAGTTTCTGGGGTTGGAGAGGATGCAGCTCCGGTACTTTCCGGGGGTTGAGAGGGTGCAGCTGCGGTAGTTTCTGCGATTGGAGAGTGTGCAGCTCCGGCAGTTTCTTGGGGTCGAGAGGGTGCAGCTCGAGTAGTTTCTGGGGGTGGAGAGGGTGCAGCTCGGGTAGTTTCTGGGTTTGGTGAGGGTGCAGCTCCGATAGTTTCTGGGGGTGGTGAGGGTGCAGCACGGGAAGTTTCTGAGGGTGGAGAGGGTGCAGCTCGGGTAGTTTCTGGGGGTGGAGAGGGTGCAGATCGGGTAGTTTCTGGGGGTGGAGAGGTTGCAGCTCGGGTAGTTTCTGGGGATGGAGAGCGTGCTGCTCGGGTAGTTTCTGGGGATGGAGACGGTGCAGCTCGGGTAGTTTCTGGGGATGGAGAGGGTGCAGCTCGGGTAGTTTCTGGGGGTTGAGAGGCTGCAGGTCGGGTAGTTTCTGTGTCTGGAGAGGATGCAGCTCTGGTATTGTCTTGGGTTCGAGAGGGTGCAGCTCCAGTAGTTTCTGGGGGTGGAGAGGGTGCAGCTCCGGTAGTTTCTGGGTTTGGAGAGGGTGCAGCTCCGATAGTTTCTGAGGGTGGAGAGGGTGCAGCTCGGCTAGTTTCTGGGGGTGAGAGGGTGCAGCTCTTGTAGTTTCTGGGGTTGGAGAGGGTGCAGCTCCGATAGTTTCTGGGGGTGGTGAGGGTGCAGCTCGGGTAGTTTCTGAGGTTGGAGAGGGTGCAGCTCGGGTAGTTTCTGGGGGTGGAGAGCGTGCTGCTCGGGTAGTTTCTGGGGCTGGAGAGGATGCAGCTCCGATAGTTTCTGGGGGTGATGAGGGTGCAGCTCGGGTAGTTTCTGGGAGTGGAGAGGGTGCAGTTCGGGTAGTTTCTGGGGATGGAGAGGGTGCTGCTCGGGTAGTTTCTGGGGATGGAGAGGATGCAGCGCGGGTAGTTTCAGGGGATGGAGAGGGTGCAGCTTCGGTAGTTTCTGGGGATGGAGAGGGTGCTGCTCGGGTAGTTTCTGGGGTTGGAGAGGGTGCAGCTCGGGTAGTTTCTGGGGTTGGAGAGGCTGCAGCTCGAGTAGTTTCTGGGGATGGAGAGGGTGCAGCTTGGGTAGTTTCTGGGGGTGGAGAGGGTGCAGCTCAGGCAGTTTTCTGGGGATGGAGAGGCTGCAGTTTGGGTAGTTTCTTGGGATGGAGAGGGTGCAGCTCGGGCAGGTTCTTGTGTTGGAGAGGGTGCAGCTCAGTCAGTTTCTGGGGATGGAGAGGGTGCAGCTCGGGTAGTTTCTGGCGTTGGAGAGGGTGCAGCTCGGGTAGTTTCTGGGGTTGGAGAGGGTACAGCTCGGTTAGTTTCTGGGGATGGAGAGGCTGGAGCTCGGACAGTTTCTGGCTGGAGAGGGTGCAGCTCGGACCGTTTCTGGGGGTGGAGAGGTTGCAGCTCGGAAAGTTTCTGGGGGTTGAGGGGGTGCAGCTCGGGTAGTTTCTGGGGATGGAGAGGGTGCAGCTCGGGTAGTTTCTGGCGATGCAGAGGGTGCAGCTCGTGTAGTTTCTGGGGGTGGAGAGGGTGCAGCTCGGGTAGTTTCTGGAATGCAGAGGGTGAAGCTGGGGTTGTTTCTTGGGGTGGAGAGGGTGCAGCTCGGGTAGTTTCCAGGGATGGAGAGGCTGCAGCTCGGGTAGTTTCTGGGGATGCAGTGGGTGCAGCTCGGTAGTTTCTGGGGCTGGAGAGGGCGCAGCTCGGGTAGTTTCTGGGGGCGGTGAGGTTGCAGCTCAGACAGTTTCTGGGGATGGAGAGGGGGCAGCTCGGGTAGTTTCTGGGGGTGGAGAGGGTGCAGCTCAGGAAGTTTCTGGGTTTGGAGAGGGTGCAGCTCGGGTAGTTTCTGGGTTTGGAGAGGGTGCAGCTCGGGTAGTTTCTGGGTTTGGAGAGGGTGCAGCTCGGGTAGTTTCTGGGGGTGGAGAGGGTGCAGCTCGGGTAGTTTCTGCGAATGGAGAGGGTGCAGCTCAGGTAGTTTCTGTGGATGGAGAGGGTGCAGCTCGGACAATTTCTGGTGTTGGAGACGATGCAGCTCGGGTAGTTTCTGGTGTTGGAGAGGGTGCAGCTCAGGTAGTTTCTGGTCTTGGAGAGGTTGCAGCTCGGGTATTTTCTGGGCTTTAAGAGGGTGCAGCTCGGGTAGTTTCTGAGGATGGCGAGGGTGCAGCTCGGACAGTTTCTGGGGTTGGATAGGGTGCAGCTCGGGTATTTTCTGGGGGTGGTGAGGGTGCAGCTCGGGTAGTTTCTGGGGTTGGAGTGGTTGCTGCTCGGGTAGTTTCTGGTGTTGGAGAGGGTGCAGCTCAGGTAGTTTCTGGTTTTGGAGAGGTTTCAGCTCGGGTATTTTCGGGGGATGGAGCGGGTGCAGCTCGGACAATTTCTGGGGTTGGTGAGGGTGCAGCTCGGGTATTTTCTGGGGATGGAGAGGGTGCAGCTCGGGTATTTTCTGGGGATGTAGAGGGTGTAGCTTGGGTAGTTTCTGGGGATGGAGAGGGTGCAGCTCCGGTAGTGTCTGTGGTTGGAGAGGGTGCAGCTCGTGTAGTTTCTGGGTATGGTGAGGGTGCAGCTCGGGTAGTTTCTGGGAATGGAGATGGTGCAGCTCAGGTAGTTTCTGGGGGTTGAGAGGGAGCAGCTGCGTTAGTTTCTGGGGTTGGAGAGGGTGCAGCTCCGATAGTTTCTGGGGTGGAGAGGGTGCAGCTCGAGTAGTTTCCGGGGGTGGAGAGGGTGCACCTCCAGTAGTTTCTGCTGTTGGAGAGGGTGCAGCTCAGGTAGTTTCTGTTGTTGCAGAGGTTGCAGCTCAGGTAGTTTCTGGGGTTGGAGAGGTTGCAGCTCGGGTAGTTACTGGGGATGGCGAGGTTGCAGCTCGGGTAGTTTCTGGGGTTGGAGAGGTTGCAGCTCGGGTAGTTTCTGGTGTTGGAGAGGGTGCAGCTCAGCTAGTTTCCGGTGTTGGAGCGGGGTGCAGCTCGGGTACTTTCCAGGGTTGGAGAGGTTGCAGCTCGGGTAGTTTCTGGGGATGGAGAGAGTGCAGCTCGGACAGTTTCTGGTGTTGGAGACGATGCAGCTCGGGTAGTTTCTGCTGTTGGAGAGGGTGCAGCTCAGGTAGTTTCTGTTGTTGCAGAGGTTGCAGCTCAGGTAGTTTCTGGGGTTGGAGAGGTTGCAGCTCGGGTAGTTTCTGGGGATGGCGAGGTTGCAGCTCGGACAGTTTCTGGTGTTGGAGAGGGTGCAGCTCAGGTAGTTTCTTGTGTTGGAGAGGGTGCAGCTCGTGTACTTTCTGGAGTCGAGAGGGTGCAGCTCGGGTATTTTCAGGGGATGGAGAGGGTGCAGCTCGGGTATTTTTTGGGGTCGAGAGGGTGCAGCTCGGGTATTTTCAGGGGATGGAGAGGGTTCAGCTCGGGTATTTTCTGGGGATGTCGAGGGTGCAGCTCGGGTAGTTTCTGGGGATGGAGAGGGTGTAGCTCCGGTAGTGTCTGTGTTTGGAGAGGGTGCAGCTCATGTAGGTTCTGGGTTTGTTGAGGGTGCAGCTCGGGTAGTTTCTGGGAATGGAGATGGTGCAGCTCCGGTAGTTTCTGGGGGTTGAGAGGGAGCAGCTGCGGTAGTTTCTGGGGTTGGAGGGGGTGAAGCTCCGGTAGTTTCTGGGGGTGGAGAGGGTGCAGCTCGGGTAGTTTCTGGGGATTGCTAGGGTGCAGCTCGGACAGTTTCTGGTGTTGGAGACGATGCAGCTCGGGTAGTTTCTGCTGTTGGAGAGGGTGCAGCTCAGGTAGTTTCTGTTGTTGCAGAGGTTGCAGCTCAGGTAGTTACTGGGGTTGGAGAGGTTGCAGCTCGGGTAGTTTCTGGGGTTGGCGAGGTTGCAGCTCGGACAGTTTCTGGGGTTGGCGAGGGTGCAGATCTGGTATTCTCTGGTGGTGGTGAGGGTGCAGCTCGGGTAGTTTCTGGGGTTGGAGAGGTTGCAGCTCGGGTAGTTTCTGGTGTTGGAGAGGGTGCAGCTCAGGTAGTTTCTGGTGTTGGAGCGGGTGCAGCTCGGGTACTTTCCGGGGTTGGAGAGGGTGCAGCTCGGGTAGTTTCTGGGGATGGAGAGGGTGCAGCTCGGACAGTTTCTGGTGTTGGAGACGATGCAGCTCGGGTGGTTTCTGCTGTTGGAGAGATTGCAGCTCAGGGAGTTTCTGTTGTTGCAGAGGTTGCAGCTCAGGTAGTTTCTGGGTCGGAGAGGTTGCAGCTCGTGTAGTTTCTGGGGTTGGCGAGGTTGCAGCTCGGACAGTTTCTGGGGTTGGCGAGGGTGCAGATCTGGTATTTTCTGGGGGTGGTGAGGGTGCAGCTCGGGTAGTTTCTGGGGTTGGAGAGGGTGCAGCTCAGGTAGTTTCTGGTGTTGGAGAGGGTGCAGCTCGGGTACTTTCCGGGGTTGGAGAGGGTGCAGCTCGGGTAGTTTCTGGGGATGGAGAGGGTGCAGCTCGGGTAGTTTCTGGGGTTGGAGAGGCTGCAGCTCGGGTAGTTTCTGGGGATGGAGAGGGTGCAGCTTGGGTAGTTTCTGGGGGTGGAGAGGGTGCAGCTCAGGCAGTTTCTGGGATGGAGAGGCTGCAGTTTGGGTAGTTTCTTGGGATGGAGAGGGTGCAGCTCGGGCAGGTTCTTGTGTTGGAGAGGGTGCAGCTCAGTCAGTTTCTGGGGATGGAGAGGGTGCAGCTCGGGTAGTTTTCTGGCGTTGGAGAGGGTGCAGCTCGGGTAGTTTCTGGGGTTGGAGAGGGTACAGCTCGGTTAGTTTCTGGGGATGGAGAGGCTGGAGCTCGGACAGTTTCTGGCTGGAGAGGGTGCAGCTCGGACCGTTTCTGGGGGTGGAGAGGTTGCAGCTCGGAAAGTTTCTGGGGGTTGAGGGGGTGCAGCTCGGGTAGTTCTGGGGATGGAGAGGGTGCAGCTCGGGTAGTTTCTGGCGATGCAGAGGGGTGCAGCTCGTGTAGTTTCTGGGGTTGGAGAGGGTGCAGCTCAGGTAGTTTCTGGTGTTGGAGAGGGTGCAGCTCGGGTACTTTCCGGGGTTGGAGAGGGTGCAGCTCGGGTAGTTTCTGGGGATGGAGAGGGTGCAGCTCGGACAGTTTCTGTGGTTGGTGAGGGTGCAGCTCGGGTCTTTTCTGGGGTTGTAGAGGGTGCAGCTCGGGTAGTTTCTTGGGATGGAGAGGGTGCAGCTCAGGTAGTTTCTGTGGTTGGAGAGTGTGCAGCTCGTGTAGTTTCTGGTAATGGAGATGCTGCAGCTCCGGTAGTTTCTGGGGGTTGAGAGGGTGCAGCTTGCGGTAGTTTCTGCGTTTGGAGAGGGTGCGGCTCCAGTAGTTCCTTGGGTCGAGAGGGTGCAGCTCAAGTAGTTTCTGGGGTGGAGAGAGTGCAGCTCCGGTAGTTTCTGGGTTTGGAGAGGGTGCAGCTCCGATAGTTTCAAGGGGGGAGGTGAGGGTGCAGCTCAGGTAGTTTCTGAGGGTGGAGAGGGTGCAGCTCGGGTAGTTTCTGGGGGTGGAGAGGGTGCAGCTCGGGTAGTTTCTGGGGTTGGAGAGGATGCAGCTCCGGTACTTTCTGGGGTTTGAGAGGGTGCAGCTGCGGTAGTTTCTGCGATTGGAGAGGGTGCAGCTCCGGTAGATTCTTGGGGTCGAGAGGGTGCAGCTCGAGTATTTTCTGGGGGTGGAGAGGGTGCAGGTCGGGTAGTTTCTGGGTTTGGAGAGGGTGCAGCTCCGATAGTTTCTGGGGGTGGTGAGGGTGCAGCTCGGGAAGTTTCTGAGGGTGGAGAGGGTGGAGAGGGTGCAGCTCGGGTAGTTTCTGGGGGTGGAGAGGGTGCAGCTCGGGTAGTTTCTGGGGATGGAGAGGGTGCTGCTCGGGTAGTTTCTGGGGATGGAGACGGTGCAGCTCGGGTAGTTTCTGGGGATGGAGAGGGTGCAGCTCGGGTAGTTTCTGGGGATGGAGAGGATGCAGCGCGGGTAGTTTCAGGGGATGGAGAGGGTGCAGCTTCGGTAGTTTTCTGGGGATGGAGAGGTGCTGCTCGGGTAGTTTCTGGGGTTGGAGAGGGTGCAGCTCGGGTAGTTTCTGGGGTTGGAGAGGGTGCAGCTTGGGTAGTTTCTGGGGATGGAGAGGGTGCAGCTTGGGTAGTTTCTTGGGATGGAGAGGGTGCAGCTCGGGCAGGTTCTTGTGTTGGAGAGGGTGCAGCTCAGTCAGTTTCTGGGGATGGAGAGGGTGCAGCTCGCGTAGTTTCTGGGGTTGGAGAGGGTACAGCTCGGTTAGTTTCTGGGGATGGAGAGGCTGGAGCTCGGACAGTTTCTGGTTGGAGAGGGTGCGGCTCGGACCGTTTCTGGGGGTGGAGAGGGTGCAGCTCGGACAGTTTCTGGGGGTTGGAGAGGGTGCAGCTCGGGTAGTTTCTGGCTTGGAGAGGGTGCAGCACCGATCATTTCTGGGGGTGGTGAGGGTGCAGCTCGGGTAGTTTCTGAGGGTGGAGAGGGTGCAGCTCCGATAGTTTCTGGGGGTCGAGAGGGTGCAGCTCGAGTAGTTTCTGGGGGTGGAGAGGGTGCAGCTCGGGTAGTTTCTGGGTTTGGAGAGGGTGCAGCTCCGATAGTTACTGGGGGTGGTGAGGGTGCAGCTCGGGAACTTTCTGAGTGTGGAGAGGGTGAAGCTCGGGTAGTTTCTGGGGTTGAAGAGGGTGCAGCTCGGGATGTTTCTGCGGGTGGAGAGGTTGCAGCTTGGGTAGTTTCTGGGGATGGAGAGGGTGCTGCTCGGTTGGTTTCTGTGGATGGAGACGGTGCAGCTCAGGTATTTTCTGGGGATGGAGAGGGTGCAGCTCGAGTAGTTTCTGGGGGTTGAGAGGCTGCAGGTCGGGTAGTTTCTGCATCTGGAGAGGGTGCATCTCTGGTATTGTCTTTGATTCGAGAGGGTGCAGCTCCAGTAGTTTCTGGGGGTGGAGAGGGTGCAGCTCCGGTAGTTTCTGGGTTTGGAGAGGGTGCAGCTCCGATAGTTTCTGGGGGTGGTGAGGGTGCAGCTCGGGTAGTTTCTGAGGGTGGAGAGGGTGCAGCTCGGGTAGTTTCTGGGGGTTGGAGAGGGTGCAGCTCGGGTAGTTTCTGGGGTTGGAGAGGGTGCAGCACCGATCGTTTCTTGGGGTGGTGAGGGTGCAGCTCGGGTAGTTTCTGAGGGTGGAGAGGGTGCAGCTCAGGTAGTTTCTGGAGTAGAGAGGGTGCAGCTCGGGTAGTTTCTGGGGTTGGAGAGGGTGCAGCTCAGGTAGTTTCTGGTGTTGGAGCCGGTGCAGGTCGGGTACTTTCCAGGGTTGGAGAGGGTGCAGCTCGGGTAGTTTCTGGGGATGGAGAGGGTGCAGCTCGGACAGTTTCTGGTGTTGGAGACGATGCAGCTCGGGTAGTTTCTGCTGTTGGAGAGGGTGCAGCTCAGGTAGTTTCTGTTGTTGCAGAGGTTGCAGCTCGGGTAGTTTCTGGGGTTGGAGAGGTTGCAGCTCGGGTAATTTCTGGGGATGGCGAGGTTGCAGCTCGGACATTTTCTGGGGTTGGCGAGGGTGCAGCTCAGGTAGTTTCTGGTGTTGGAGAGGGTGCAGCTCGTGTACTTTCTGGGGTTGGAGAGGGTGCAGCTCGGGTAGTTTCTGGGGTCGAGAGCATGCAGCTCGGGTATTTTCAGGGGATGGAGAGGGTGCAGCTCGGGTATTTTCTGGGGTTGAGAGGGTGCAGCTCGGGTATTTTCAGGGGATGGAGAGGGGTGCAGCTCGGGGATTTTCTGGGGATGTAGAGGGTGCAGCTCGGGTAGTTTCTGGGGATGGAGAGGGTGCAGCTCCTGTAGTGTCTGTGGTTGGAGAGGGTGCAGCTCATGTAGGTTCTGGGGGTGGAGAGGGTGCAGCTCGGGTAATTTCTGGGGATGCAGAGGGTGCAGCTCGGGTAGTTTCTGTGGGTGGAGAGGGTGCAGCTCGGGTAGTTTCTGGGGTTGCAGAGGGTGCAGCTGCGGTTGTTACTTGGGGTGGAGAGGCTGCAGCTCGGGTAGTTTCCGGGGATGGAGAGGGTGCAGCTCGGCTAGTTTCTGGGGATGCAGTGGGTGCATCTCGGGTAGTTTCTGGGGATGGAGAGGGTGCAGCTCGGGTAGTTTCTGGGGGTCGTGAGGCTGCAGCTCAGACAGTTTCTGGGGATGGAGAGGGGGCAGCTCGGGTTGTTTCTGGGGGTGGAGAGGGTGCAGCTCAGGTAGTTTCTGGGGTTGGAGAGGGTGCAGCTCGGGTAGTTTCTGGGTTTGGAGAGGGTGCAGCTCGGGTAGTTTCTGGGTTTGGAGAGGGTGCAGCTCGGGTAGTTTCTGGTGTTGGAGAGGGTGCAGCT